>CABFWB010000058.1:442460-483577 GCA_902151455.1 Timema bartmani
CCCCATAGACATTGGTCAAGGTCATTAGAACTTCTCTAGTTTTGCTTGCTGTTTTCAAGCAGCAGGTCCTGAGCTTCATAAGCTGGGTAGTCGTAGAAGACCCTTTTGGAGGAATAATTACTTAAAACACAATATTCTTGAATTATGAACAAATATTATATTTATCCACAATTTAAACATTACTGTCCACACAGTTTGCACAAACAACATTGAATTTAGAAACTAGTCCATATAATCATGGGTATGCGGCGCAGGACTAGCATACCCAGAGAATACGCCACTGAACAAATGTTTTGTATATAAATGTATTTAAATAATTAAATATCTTTTTAAAAGCTAAGTATCAAAATGAAAGATCAATGATATTCTAAACTTGTTAAACAAAGACAATAAATGTTACAATAAACTAACAGTACCAACAGACAAACGAAAAGTAGTAGTGGCAGCAGCTATAGAAGGTTTCACTATTTCAGTCAGTCAGCCATTTTAACCTAAAGTTAAATTTGTATTAATAGAGTCAAGGTCTATCCATTTTAAAATGTTTTGAGCACTATCTGTTGCAGCGATTATAAACTATTTCAATACTAAATGTATTCCCCAAGGATACAACATTTTATCATATTATCTAAGGGTGCGATTAGAAGCTGCACTAAGGTTTTATAAATGCTGTTTTTGGGAAAATAAGTGGCCTTTTTCAGGTCAATACAGAGTAAAACTGGGATACTTCATACCCCAGAGCACCCGCTCAAGTAATCTTTATAGTTAAAAAAAGAAAGATTTAAAAAGCATTTCCTTTTCATTGCATAAAATAAGCAGCATTAGAGCTCTAAAACAAATTTTACATGAAAAATTGAAGATTTGTTTCAAATCAAAAATTTTCAAATCTCATATCCTTAAGGATTCAAGGGAATTCCATCCTTAATCTATTTATTGAAATCAGACTTGACTATGTTTGGGAGCTTTCTAAGCTTACTTGACTCAAATGAAAAACTTTGTTCTTTTGAACCTCTAAAATAATTATCAGCAATAGAATTGGGATTACCTGCAAATACAAGCTCCTAGCTGTTTCTCTAGTTCATTGATCTTTGTGTTACGTGTACGACACAGATTGCTTATCAATTCCTTGTCACGTTCCAACTTTGTCACTTTCATCTTCAACATGTTCATATTTTGTTCCTGTAATCATAACATGGTTAAGCTATTAATCGAGAATTTCAAACTTATAATACATATGGAATGAGGCATATTCTAATTTTGAGTAATATTTGTCCAAATGTTTTAAGATAATCCTAGATTTAACTTTTTAGTTTGTTTCAATTTATTGTTAAATGCATATGCAAAATAGTCTTAAAGTGGACATTTCTCTTTAAGGTAGGGGTGGATGGGGATCACAAACACTTGGGAAAATGTCGGGAATTTATCCATCCCTGAGAGTCCCTTTGGCGAGGGTTCGGGCAGAAAATATATTCCGCTAGTTGTTTCAGCAGGTACTATTGGCTTAATCTCTATTGGAGATAGTCATCTTTGTTCTGTAGCAAACTTGTAGGGGCAAGGGGGGTATTTTACTGCATGAAGCGAGACAAAAGTTGGGAAGCTCTTGAGTCAATGTGTTCTATCTATCAAGAGTTATTTGTTAGGTTCAGCAAGTGAGAGAGTTTTAAAGAAAGGCCAGAGATATATTATACTCTACTATCTTTTGGGACATAGAAATAGGGAGGAAGTATCTTGCCAAGGTCAACTATTTATGAGCATCANCTTGCCAAGTTCAACTTATGTGCATCAGCTTATCTGTTGTTAGCAACCAAACAAATAGTAGATATTACAGGGTTTTTAAACATATACACCTTTAAGGGGTGTCGATTCTATAGAACATTAAAGGGGCTTTAAACAGAGAGAAGTTTCAAGGTGTTTCAAACATAGATAATATTTAAAGGGTAACAAATCAAGGTAGCATTTTTGGGGTTTTGTACCTAAATAATATAAGGGGTTTTACACCTCAAACATTTAAGGTGTTTCATAACTAAAGAATAAGGATGTATAAGAACCATTTTTTCAGTTCAAGATGATAATAAGATAAGAAAATGAAAAAATATCGAGATGTGAGAACGAGACAAGAATTTTTTTTTTATAAGTATAGAATTGAGTTACAAAAAAGTTGATTTCAATGTTAGGCTACTAAATGAAGTAAGCCCTGTTTTTAAACGCTTTTCTTCAAAATAATAATGCCAATGAGTCAAAATGGTGATATCTGTCTTCATTACTGTACAGTAAATTTGTAATCAAATTTCAAGCCAAGTTAACATTATATGGAAAATACCGAATTAAAAAACATATAAATATTTTAAACTATGTTTTTTAAATATCTTATATTCCCTCACAAAACTTTTTTTTAATTGTTTCTTCAGGAAGTTAATTTGTTTCTGTTTGTGTCGGCATCGGCCCAACCCATCTAAAACACCATTATATTTGTAAAAAATTAGTCACTTATAATACTGGCACATGAGATATAAATATTATTCCTACCTGTACAATTCTACAACCTTGCCCACCATCAAAGAAGAAAGAATCTAGACTTAGCCGGTTTGCTTGTGTGCTTGCATCTTTGGTGGACTTTAAGGGAGAATGTGGATGAAGGGGTGCAATTGGTTTAGACTCGTGATGCGGCTCACAACTCGGCAAGGTTTTATCCTGAAGTTGACTCTGAAGTCGCCGATTGCTAAACCTTAGCTCTGAAATCTGGGGGGGAAAAAACAAATAATAATACAGTTCTCACTCTAATATTATTTTTGCTGGCCTCTGCAGGTAGACAAATAAATGCCAGGCTCGTCTAATGTGGTTTAATGGTGACGGGGTGGTCAGGGTTTGAATTTCAACCAGAAATGCCGGTACATTTTCTCCTGGGTTTTCCATATTTTTACACTAATTAGATAAGGATCAGAAAACATAATTTAGTGGATCATATAGTTGCCACGAGAGCATTTTATTAATAAAAGAAAAATATTTTTTTTCAGGTTTTGAAGAAGGAATTCTCATTTTACTAAATACTTGATATATATATTATTATAGGGATGGAATTTTGTTTTTAATAAAAATGACGTGTTAAGTCATGCCCTTGGTGTTTAAATCAGGATGATTTGATCTTTATGTGGACATTAATGTGGTTGATATGCAACCCAATGTTTAGAGGAGGAAAAAAGGGAAAGGGAGGAGATAAAAAAATTTTTTGTACCGCGTCTTACTACCCATTCAGGTTATACATACACCTATGTATTAATTACACTAATATGCTAGGGATTAGGAAGGTTGAATTTAGAAGAATTTTAACCAAACTTGTATGGAGGGAGAGTGGAAAAGCATCTGGAGGCAATCTTCCTCAGTACACCCGACCAGGATCAAACCCTAATCTCCCCATCTTTGAGTCTAGTCCAATTCAAGAGTAGCACCTTATACCATACAGCCACTGAAGCAGGTACAACATTAATTGTTAATTCAGTGTGCTTATTTCTTCAATTTGCTTCTTTTTTTCCCGTGCAAGGGACTACTATTTAAATATCAAAGTGTAATGCTCCAAACTTATAGATTTCCAGTATTTTTCTACTTTTTACTTTCTCGCTATCATATAGCTATTGTGATCATCAAAAAATCGAACTCCTGATTTTGATAAATCTCGACCTTTCATGACCCCTAGAGCCTAAACTATTTTAGCGGTATCTAGGGTTTTCATAGGGTTGCCCTGAGGGGTTTTTGGAATTGGATGTCCAACCCTAAAATTAAGGCTAGTTTACTGAGGGGCAAAATGAGAAAAAGCCGATTATCTTAAAATCGGCTTGAACGATTTTGATTATATTTCATTTCAAAACATTCATAAATATTCTAAACAAAATGGCTACTCTCAATATTTCGACAAAATGACTTTAAGGGCTCTTATCTGATGCTTAAATTCTCATTTTTTTTATCATATCTCCGAAATTATTTGAGATATGAAATTACTTATCATTGCAAATATGTATATCTATTTATAATACAAATATTTTATTCTAAATATATTTTTATAAAACCAATAACTTTCAAGCTATACACAAATATATATATTTTTTAACTTTTTGAACACTTAAGGTAAAGTATTGCGACCGTAAAAAAAATCTAACCTGAAATGTTGATGGTTGTCGACATCTCATGCCCCCCCGAACCCCAAAAAGTGGTCTTTACAATGCCGTCTGTCTGTCTGTCTATCAGCCTGTACCTGGGGCTAGAGCTTGAACTATTTTACTGATTAGGCTAAAACTTGGTTATGGGGATGTCATAGGTTTACCCCGAGGAATTTTTGGAATTTCATAGCCAACCCTAAAATTAAGGGTAGTTTCCTTAAGGGCGGAAAGAGAAAAAAACTATTTTTTTAATCAAAATTGCCTTTAACGATTTTGATTATATTTAATTTCTAAGCTTTGATCAATATTACAAACCAAATGGCTACTCTCAACTTTTCGTCAAAATGGACTTTAAGGGTCCCGGTCTGATGCGTCAATTCTAATTTTTAATTTTATCTCTGTAAGTCTTGGAGATATGAAATTACTTATCAATGCATACATGTGAATCTATTTATAATAAACATCTTTTACTTGAAATATATTTTTATAAAACCAAAATTTTCAAGATATACACAAATATATTTTAGTTTTAACTTTGCTAACACTTTAGAAAGGTAATGACCGTCAAAAAAATTTAGACCGAGATGTTGATTGATGTCGACGTTTGATGACCCTCCGAACCCTAAAGGGTGGTTTTTGCAATGCCGTCTGCCTGTGTGTCTGTCTAACCCTAAATTTAATAGCAGTTTACTAGAGGAAGAAAAGAGAAAAATTCCATTTTCTCAAAACCAGCTATAGCGACTAACTCTCTAATTTTAGACTCAATAGTCAATAATCACCTATTTTATTGGTCAAAATTTATTAGAGAGAAATTTGATAGCAATGCAATAACCATAAGATGTGCATCCCCTTGTAAAATGACGATTTTTTTTTTTACCGGAAGTCAAAATTTTAATATGAAATGTTGGGCCTCGGAGACCCAATATCAATATTTTTTATTGGTCCAAATATACAAATGAAGACGTTAATTATTTAAAAATAAAATCATGAAATTTAAAGCCATGAATATTTTTTTTTTACGTCTATCTAGCGCAATTTGTTCTCGGGTTTAAAAGTTCATGCACAGTTTTGTACTATTTATTTTTTGGTGAAATTCCCAACATTTTCTTGGTTTTTAAAGACACCAAAAAAAGTAAAGTTTTTCAGGTGTGTGACAATCCTGAGCATGTAGCTACATTGTGTGGCACAGTAATCAAAACAATTGAGAAAAAACTATCTCAGTATATCAAGTCTGTATCTAAACCCTTACCACCTAGTTAACGGTAGACAATATCTGACAAGATTGATAGATTAGTTCACATGCCCCTTGATACAGATGATAGTAATGTGAAACTCTAGTCAATAGGTAAGGAGTCATACTGCCTACTTCCCGGTGAGACGGAAAGTTTTAAATAAGAATTGTCCATTTTCCCACTTTAGTTACAGTTCAATTTTCATAGCAAAGGGTCTTTAATTGAATAAAAACAAATAAATTTGAGGACAATATTGATAACCCTTTTTAGTACTTTCCATTAGTTGAAAAATAATACCGGGACACAAAAATCGAACCAGGTACTCATGGGTTAGCACACCTATGTTCTACCACATAGGTGTCCAGAATTAGACCCTTGCTCAGTCATTCTTCACTCATAGTGTAAGGTAGATTTGGAGTCTTTGAGCTCAAAATAAATCCTGAATAGCTTAGTAGGAAAGCATTGGCGCAATAGGCTTAGGTTCCCATCATGTGATTTCCATTTCCAGGTATCATTTTTCAAATGTTGAGATACGATTGATGTCAGTGAGAGTAACCTATAATACCTATCAAAGGTGACAATTGCAAATCGCATGACCTTATGTATGAATATGTGAATGTAGATCTAGTAGCTTTTGTAAACCTGCTTCAGTGGCCACATGGTCTAAGGCGCCACTCTCGCAATAGACTTGACTGCATGTGACAGGGAGATCGAGGTTTGAATTGGATGTATTTTTTTTTTTACCTAAACAGTTTTCCACTCCTACTCCATGCAGATGCGGGAACACTTCCTCTAAATTCAGCCTTCCTCATCCCGAGTACATTAGTGTAGTTAGTACAGATGCGTATAGCCTGAATGGGTAGTAATACAAAGGGCTAAAGATATAATTTCTAGCTGTCAGTTAAAATTGGACTGCAGCTTTACCTTCGCCTTAGTCTCCTGCAGTTGGCTCTCCAGCTCCAGAACTTTCTCAGCATGTGGTAAGCTTCGGCTCTTAAGTTGCTGAGATTGTGTTGATATTTTCGCCTGGCAAATTGCCAGCTCCATCCTCAACTCTTTTACAATCTTCCTCAATTCGTCACAGGAGCAACTTACTGTATAAACACAAAACTAACTTTAAACAGTGGTGCATGATAAATGTGGTTAAAGAAATTAACTTAGATTACATACATTTTGTAGGATATTGTCAGACAATATGATATTGATATTAGAACTTTATGTGTAAAGAACAGTATTTTATAAAAATTTAATATTATTGAAACTGGCTCCAAATTTGATAATAAAACTAAGTTTTAAGATTTTTTTTTAAAGGTTTGTCAGCATCTCTCCGAGTACATTTTCTCTTAAGTCTATCCTCCTCTTCCCTAGCCCATCAGTATGTGTGAATGGTCCAAATGGGTTAAATAGACACGATAAACAAAAGAATACTAGAGATGGGACCTGCGAATCCTTGAGTACTTCAAATCCTTATGGATTGTATATATTTGAAAATATTTTATCCCAATTGTGTTTTGTTATACATAAAGTCTGAAAGGCCTTTTTCCCTAACAGAAAGCTATTATATAGTAGGATATTGGTAGGAAAAAAGACCTTTCAAAGAGAAATTCCTACCGTGAATGGAGTATAGAAGTGAGGCATCAGGGTAGGCAGGATAAGCTCTGCTATCCAAAAGAGAAAACCTCACTCTACACAAAAGATATATTAAAATTGAAATTTTAATGGTCATTTTTTAAAGTGCGCAAAGCAAATGTCAGTTCCTTTTGGCGAGAAAAGCCGATAACTTTAAGCTTAACGCACCTGGAGAATCAGGCCTGTGGGGAGCTAGAAGGTTGATAAGCACGCACCTGTTCATCACAGCCATTGAAGGCAACCAGTAAGCCGGCTATCCTTGACTCGTGAGTGTTACATTCCGAGTGTTTTTCAAAGGTTTATTTCAGTGTAGATTAGTTTGGTTTTGTGATTGTGACTTGAGTTTTATTATTTTATTGAGTTCTAAATTTTGTCCGATAATATATGGGTATAATCTATGGATAAAAAATGGGAGACCCTGTAGACATCAACGAGGACTATCTAATCAGTCGACATTGTTAAGTGTGTCCCTTTATTAGTGTTCATGACTCAGCTTACCCAAATATTATCGTCACACGCCGCCACCGGTTATACACCTATGTACGATTTACACTGATGTGTTAGGGATTAGGAAGGCCAAATTTAGAGGAAGTGTACCTGCATTTGTATGTAGGGATAATGGAAAACATTTTAGGATAAAACAGCCTCAGTACAACTGACCAGTATCAAACTACAATCTTGTCTTCAGCAGTCTAGTATACTGTGAGAACAACACCATACACAATGTTGTCACCAAAGAGGATTTATTTTTAATTTTGAAATGGGAATTGTTTTAGAGCTCTTGTACAGCTTATTGGTAGTTTAGTCCAAAATAAATATATAAACAACTTAAAACCATACCACTCAATGTTAAAACAATTTATTACAATGAAAAAAAATAAAAAATGGACATTTTATACAATTTATATGTTCTAAGATTTGGATCGATGAAATAATGAATTTAACCTAACCCAACTTGGGGGGGAAAAAATATCTATTTCTTTCCGGTAACTACATTAAAAACTTTTGCTGTGCATTTTATTATAAGATAATTTCCTCTTACAGGTAATAATATTCAAGTTTAACCAAAAGAGCATCCTTTAACTATGATTGTTATTGTTGTTCTCTGGCCTCAAATAAGATACACCCTCAATTTATACATAAATACAAATATATTCTCTGTTTATGAGATTTCATAAACAAATGCTAGACCCAACGAAGCATCTTACATTGATGTCCAGGGAGGGCAATCAACCAGAGGCCTCCACAAATAAGGAACATCCACAAACTATTGCAATAACACAAAATAAAACTCTTGACAATAAATTGGTCATGGTAAACTATAAAATAATTTATAATAATAATAATAGTTTATTATATAAATTTAGTGGGTTCAGATGTAGTCATAAAAAAAAACCTCTAATATGTTATATTTATGCACAATTTTTTTGTTAGTAAATAGAGGCTAGAGAAAATGATTAAAAGAAGGAGAAAGAATGCAGAGTGAATTTTAAGTAGGGATGGATGGAAATGACTTTTTATTTCAGAATGGGACATTAAACAAAATATCGGGATTCGAGGCGGGACATTTTAAAATTACCCCTTTAGAATAATCTTAAGATTTAAAATATGTTGATTTCAAAACTAATATGGTAAGACTTGTTAAAGCTATAATATTATTAAAACCCACTTGAGTGGCAGCAAGGTCCAAGGCACCACTCTCGCAATAGACTAGACTACCAATGACGGGGATATTTAGTTTGAATTTGGCCGGGTGTATTAAGGGTGGTTTTTCCTAAATGGTTTCCCAATCTATCCACACAAATTCAGGTACACCTCTAAATTCAATCTTCCTCATGCCTAACACAGGTTTAAGTTTTAGGTACTCACCTAGAAACTGCCCCGGGCCACGTATAGGTAGATGTCAAAGATATTTTTGAATTGGGTCGGGAAAAGGAGCAAAAATGCTTGTCCGATAACACCCAAACATTTGATCTCTTATTTGAATTTAAAGTTTAGCAAATAAAATATTATATTTTGTTTAACAAGGAGTGATCAGGGGTGATCATGTTTTGACATAATGCAAATACTATAATAAATGTGTATTTTTCAATCAAGCGATTTTTTAAATATTAATAACTAAAAGTAAATTTTACTATTTACTTTATATATATATATATATATATATATATATATCATGCTTTCACAACTAAACACAAAAATATTTTAACCCATCTGAATTAATAAATGCGAGCCACAGGATTGTTTATACCAAAAAACTTTCTCAACTGAGCCAGTAAGCCCAGTTATTCCTGTTGTTGAATCTCAAATATCCTTGAGGATTTGGGAGATTTAAGGGTCTCATTCCCAGTTTCTAGCAAATGATGGCAAAAAAGAATGAATGTATGGAAATGTTAATTAGTTCACATACCTGTTGGTACCTCATCTGTGTTTGTTTCCACTGACGCTGTAGAGCTTGAACTAGTCAGCCCTTTCCTTGGAAATACTCCAAACTCTTCGGTCAAACTAGCAATTTTCTTGCGTAGATATAGAGTTTGCTTGGTTTCATCACACAGCCTTTCCACTTCTGTCCTGAGGAATTGGTTTTTTTCACTTAGAGATTTATTTTCATCAGAGAGTTTACTAAATTTTGTTAAAAGTTCACTGTGCTGCATACGAAGTTGTTCTGAAGTGTTTCTTGCTCCTAGATTTTCAGTTTTAAGCCAGTGAATTTCTTCTCGCAATTCAGAATTCTCATTTTCCAATTTTCTTGTGTTGACAGTTGTTCTGTTTTCTTCAAAATTATACTTATTAGGAGTCAAAACTTTCTTTTGAAGTTCTGCAATTTTTACATTTTGTTCTTCAATAGTTTTCAGAAAATTACATTTTGAAGACTCTAATTCAGAAATATAGGCATTAAGTTTTTCAGAATCTTCGTCCATTTCGCGTATAAGTGATTCTCTATCCTTGACATAGTCATTTATCATATCATTTTCTTTGTCAAGTGCTTTCACCCTGCATTTAAGTGTGTCTATTGTCTCTAATAAAGAATTATCTTTCAACAACTCTTCCTCATTAAATTTTCTTATTTTCTCCTCCTTGGCTAGTTTGTTTTGTGCATATATATATATATATATATATCATGCTTTCACAACTAAACACAAAAATATTTTAACCCATCTGAATTAATAAATGCGAGCCACAGGATTGTTTATACCAAAAAACTTTCTCAACTGAGCCAGTAAGCCCAGTTATTCCTGTTGTTGAATCTCAAATATCCTTGAGGATTTGGGAGATTTAAGGGTCTCATTCCCAGTTTCTAGCAAATGATGGCAAAAAAGAATGAATGTATGGAAATGTTAATTAGTTCACATACCTGTTGGTACCTCATCTGTGTTTGTTTCCACTGACGCTGTAGAGCTTGAACTAGTCAGCCCTTTCCTTGGAAATACTCCAAACTCTTCGGTCAAACTAGCAATTTTCTTGCGTAGATATAGAGTTTGCTTGGTTTCATCACACAGCCTTTCCACTTCTGTCCTGAGGAATTGGTTTTTTTCACTTAGAGATTTATTTTCATCAGAGAGTTTACTAAATTTTGTTAAAAGTTCACTGTGCTGCATACGAAGTTGTTCTGAAGTGTTTCTTGCTCCTAGATTTTCAGTTTTAAGCCAGTGAATTTCTTCTCGCAATTCAGAATTCTCATTTTCCAATTTTCTTGTGTTGACAGTTGTTCTGTTTTCTTCAAAATTATACTTATTAGGAGTCAAAACTTTCTTTTGAAGTTCTGCAATTTTTACATTTTGTTCTTCAATAGTTTTCAGAAAATTACATTTTGAAGACTCTAATTCAGAAATATAGGCATTAAGTTTTTCAGAATCTTCGTCCATTTCGCGTATAAGTGATTCTCTATCCTTGACATAGTCATTTATCATATCATTTTCTTTGTCAAGTGCTTTCACCCTGCATTTAAGTGTGTCTATTGTCTCTAATAAAGAATTATCTTTCAACAACTCTTCCTCATTAAATTTTCTTATTTTCTCCTCCTTGGCTAGTTTGTTTTGTGCCTTTAACAACTCTTCCTCATTAAATTTTCTTATTTTCTCCTCCTTGGCTAGTTTGTTTTGTGCTTTTAACAGCTCTTTTTCATTAAATTTTCTTATTTTCTCCTCCTTGGCTAATTTGTCTTGTGTTTTTAATAAATCTTCTTCTTTACATTTTCTAATTTTCTCCTCCTTGGCTAATTTGTCTTGTGCTTTTAATAACTCTTCTTCATTACATTCTCTAATTTTTTCCTCCTTGGTTAATTTATCTTGTGCTTTTAATAACTCTTCTTCTTTATATTTTCTAATCTTTTCCTCTTTGGCTAGTTTGTCATGTACTTTTAATAACTCTTCTTCATTACATTTTCTCATTTTCTCCTCTATGGCTAATTTGTCTTGTGCTTTTAACAACTCTTCTTCATAACATTTTCTTAATTTCTCCACCTCTACTAGTTTTGTATTTGCAACCAACAGTTCTTCCTCTCTTGATTTTTTCACTCCTTCCTCCATTGACAACTTATCTTTGAAATCTAGTAACTCTTCCTCTTTAGATTTTCTTAAGTTTTTCTCTTGTAGTAGTTTTGATTTTATTTCCAAAAACAATGCATCATATTCAATAGCTTTGCTGGACTGAAGCGATTGCATTTCTTGAGACAAATTAAGCAGTTTTTCTTTCATTTGGTTACATGTTTCTTTTTCTATTTCTAGTTGAACTTTAATTACATCATACCTAATTTTAATGAAATCATTTTCCTTCAAGAGAGAAGAGTTTTCAGTTTTAACATCTTTTAAATTTTGATACATAGACTTCAACTTGAAATTCAATTCTAATAAATTAGATTTTTCACCACTCAGCGAACATTCTATATCTATTTTATTCTCCTTCAATATATTGTAGTCTAATATGATATTTTCTTTACACTTTCTTTCTTCTTCAAGTTCTTTTCTAAAATTGTTCAATTCATCTGACAAAGCTTTGACTTTATCACCATTTTTCTGGGCAATTTGATTTAGATCTTCTATTCTCTTCTCTTTTAAAACTAAGGTTTCATCCAGCATTACCAATTCCTGCCGCGCTGTGCTTAAGTCATGTTCCAAGTTTTTGTATTTTAATTGCATAGTTAAATGAACCTGCTTTTCATTTTCAAGCAAGGAATCAAGCTCAGCAATTCTTTGTTGCTTGAAATGTACCAATTCCTCAAGATTATTGATTTCTTTTATCTCGTTTTCTTTGCATGAATGCAAAATGGATTCCTTGTCTTTGGCCAAGTAAACTTGTTGCTGATAAGTTGAAATATTGGCTTCCATTTCAGATAGCTTGGCTTTGAGAGCTGTATTTTCGTTTGACAGGACCTTGATAACTTCAGTATTGCTTTGCAAATCTTTCATCATATGCATTTTTGATGACTCCAACTTTGAATTATCTTCATTTAGATGGGAGATCTCCCCTTCAAGCTCTTTAACCCAAAGATTGTTACGTTTATCTACAGAGACAATTTGTTTCTCAAGCTCACAACATTTACGTTTGTATTTTTCGGTTTGTTCCTTAAATCCATTTATAAGTTCTGTTTCTTTATCCATGATGCACAACAGCAATGTCTTAAGCAGATCACTAAAGTTCATACTGTGGAACTTATTTCGCCAATCCTGATTCAGAGAAAGTATTTCCTTTTTAATAGCCTTAACATGTTCCTCTATTTCATTTTTACAGTATTCTACCGTCAACAGTGAAGATTTCAACTCATGTTTGACTTGCTCTAACTCGATGACTAACATGCCTGTATAATCAGATTTCTTTGATAGTTCCATGTTTAAGGTTTCCAGAGTTTGCTTCAAAATATTGATTTCAGAAGAACAAGATTCCAAACTTGATTTCAAAACACTAATTTCACTATCCTTATCAGCTATTAATTCTGCATACACCGATAGTTGGGTCTCAGAATTTTGTTTAAGAGGGTCCTTGTCTTGCAAGATTCCCTTAAAAACAATTGGCTCATTTTTAGGAATGTTAACTTCATCTTCCTTCTCATAAAGTTGATTTTCTATTGTAATTAGCTTCTCTTTAAGTGAATAATTTTCTGGATGTGGAGCTCTCTTTTGAAAACTCAATTGTTGTTTGAGTAAACATGATACTTCTTCCTTATTTTCTAAGGTTGTTTGAACAATAGTTGACTCGGTTTTAGGCATGATGGTTTTAGTTTGTAATGTATTACTTTGTGATATTTGTTGCTTCAGCAAACCAGCTTCCTTTTCATATAGCGTTTGATTTTGAACTGAAAACTGTGTCTTCAATGTATAAATTTCTTGATCACTTTTTTGAGCTTTTTCCTCTAAAATAATCAACAGATCTTTAGTAGGAGAATTTTCAGATAGAACCGAATTTTCCAAACACTGTTGTTTCAAACCACAAGGTTTATTTTCTTTTACATGTAGTTTTTCCGTCAGAGTAGCAAGTTCTTCTTTGAGAACAATGAATGAATCCTGTATTTCATTTTGTAATGACAACTGATGCTTCAAAGCTTCAACTTCCTGTTCTTTTACATGAAGTTTTTCTTTCGCAATGGCTAGTTCATCTTTAAGGACAATGTTCGACTCCTGTAATTCATTTTGTACAGACAGCTGTTGCTTTAAAGCATCAACTTCATGATCTTTTACATGAAGCTTTTCCTTCACAATAGATAGTTCTTTAAGGACAATGTCTGGCTCTTGTATTTCATTTTGTACAGACAAATGTTGTTTTAAAGCATCAACTTCCTGTTCTTTTACTTGAAGCTTTTCCTTCACAATGGCTAATTCTTCTTCAAGGACAGTGTCTGGCTCCTGTATTTCTTTCTGTACAGACAACTGTTGCCGTAAAACTTCAATTTCCTGTTCATTAACTTGAAGCTTTTCCTTAACAATAGCTAGTTCTTCTTTAAGGACAATGTCTGGCTCTTGTATTTCATTCTGTACAGACAACTGTTGCCGTAAAACTTCATTTTCCTGATCATTTACTTGAAGCTTTTCCTTAACAATAGCTAGTTCTTCTTTAAGAACAATGTTTGACTCCTGTATTTCATCTTGTACAGACAATTGTTGCCTTAAAACTTCAACTTCCTGTTCTTTCACATGAAGCCTTACCTTCACAAGAGCCAGTTCTTCTTCAAGGACAGTGTCTTGCTCCTGTATTTCATTCTGTACAGACAACTGTTGCCGTAAAACTTCAATTTCCTGTTCATTCACTTGAAGCTTTTCCTTAACAAGAGTCAGTTCTTCTTTAAGGACAATGTCTGGTTCCTGTATTTCATTTTGTACAGACAAATGTTGTTTTAATGTATCAACTTCCTGTTCTTTTACTTGAAGCTTTTCCTTCACAGTAGCTAGTTCTTTAAAAAGATTGTCCGACTCTTGTAGTTGATTACCAAGAGCAACTTCATAATGCTTACACTCTTCTTCCTTTGCTTGAAGTTTTTTCTTTGTATCATCCAGCTCATCAGCAAGAGTTACTTCAATTTGCTTCAGATAATCTTGAGTCAATAAACATTGCTTTAAATTCCAGTCCTTTTCCTCATCCTTTTTTTGTAGTTCTTGTTCTATGTTCTTACACATTTCTTTAAAACACATACTTTTGGAAACATCAGTTTGTGTGTAGCAATTCTGAAGAAGTCGAGCTGATTCCCTCACTCTATAAAAATATTTAGAGTAACATTCAATAAATTTTTAGTAACTACAGACTTCATAATAGAAAAGAGCAAAGAATTGGAAAATTATGGTTTTTTAATAAACTGACAACCTGTATATAAACATAGTATTGTTTTTGAAATAGCGCAATCAAATATAATCCAACTATATATCTGTGCACAGGGCGATCCCTGGATAGCTCAGTTGTAGTGCATTGGTGCACCAAACAAAGGTCCCGTGTTCGATTCCCGTGTCTAGGTATCTATTTCAATTTTTTAATACAATCAAGATATACAAATCATGTCTGTAATTATAATAATTTCCCAAGCTTCACCTTATATACTAGGGCTCTGCGAGTAATCTGATATAGAGCTACAAGCCGAACTCATCATTTAAGCTTGAGATCGAAAGTTTTGTATGGTCGATATATTCGAGCTTCCACTTGGTGTACGTAATAACCAATCTTTAAAACACAATGGTAAGCATAGGCTTTTTAATTTAGATAATATTTCCACTTATAAATCTTTCAGTTACTCAACAAATTGTTAAAAACAATTTCAATTTTCACATTTATAACATAAGAGAGCTTTAAAACTACTTTTGATTGGTAAAATTATTCAATATTGAAATCCATTTCGAATTACTCTTTATTGAAGTTGCATTGCCATGTCAAAGCCCTGAAAATAAATTAGCTAGATAGATTACAAAATAATTGAATAATCATTATTTTTACTATTTTTACATGGTCCCTTTCTAAAATAATAATTTATGTTCAATTAAAAATTAATATCATATTCTGAAAATTGAAAAATTACACGGGAATCGAACCCGGGACCTTTGTCTTAGTACGCCAATGCTCTAACCACTGCGCTATCCAGGAATCGTCCTGTGCCATCATAGACTCCGCCTTAAAATATGAGTGAAGACTGACCCTGGCCACTGGACGATTCCTGGAAAGCTCAGTGGTTAGAGCATCGGCGTAGTATGCCAAAGGTCCCAGGTTCAATTCCCATGTCTAGGTGTCATTTTTTAATTTTCAGAATATGATATCTAGATGGAGAATTCCTTACTAAAAAAAGCATAAATAATAGCTTCGGCTATTTGAGTCTTAAAAATTTAATATCTAGAATTTATTATATTGAATGTTTTCAAACTTAAACACATTAATTAAAACATATTAAGTTTTAAATATTTTGACTACAACACTAGCACTAGTTTAGTTACAGAATTATGTTGGTTAACCTGTCTAAAATCAGTGTTGATCATAATAATGAATTCAATAAATATTTTACTAAACTTACCAAATTTAAATAAAAAGAGCATTTACTATTTCATATTGTTTTCTAAAAAATATTATTTTAAGTTTAACCATCACATTTTTTATTTTAAAGTATGAACATCAACTTTAATAAAAATAAGAAATTGAATTGATATACATTTCTCAATAAGATGATTTCTAACGAGAGCTCATACAGCGTGCATTTGCAACTGCGCTGAGAGGTATGGAAATGGAACAGAGGATGTGATCATGCACGATTACACTAAGGAGTAATAAACGAAATATGAAACGCTTCCAATTTTTAACTATTTATGATCCTTATGTTTTCTTGCAGGTTAAATTAAATTACGAAAACATATGTTGGGGAAAAATTAAATCATTAAAATGTAAATTTTCCTACCTTTTTTTTAAGTACGACAGTGTATAACACTGTACAATAATGCCAAGTGATAGTGAAGGAAGCCAATTTTAAAGATAGTTTAGTTAGGCCTAGATAAAAGCAAACACATTTCTATCTTGATTTCTTCTCTTCTTAAACATTTACACTTCCCACTTCTTCAAACTCCCACAGTTGCACATTGTTTTGAAATCTCATAAATATTAATTTTCATATAAAGAGACACATTAATAAAAAAGTAATATTTCCGAAAATTCAAAACAATGTGCAACTGTGAAGTTTGAAGAAGTGGGAAGTGTAAGAGTGAAAGAATAAATGAAGAGAGAAGTGTGTGTGTTCCTATATGACCTAACCTTACTATCCTTTTAGGGTGGCTTCCTTCACCATCAATAATGTTATACTATTGTACAGTGTTTTTACACTGACTTATTACCATACATTTCTAAGACATTAGGCAATAAATCATTTTATTAACTTTTTAAGTAATTATTAGTGTAATTTTAATGTCTTTAAAGACATGAGTGTTGAAACCATTTTGATTAAATTTTTTTACTATATATTTTTATTTGAGTGTTCTATTTTTAAAGAATGTTTTATCAGAGTGCCATTTTTAATTTAAAAACCAATATTTCCATTGCCAAACTTTATTTTTCAAAAGTATTGACTATTTATAAAAATGAGTGTCATTCTTATTTTTAGAACATGTGTTGTTTTAGTATAATTTTAAACTCTCGAATCTTATATTTACATTTTAATTTTATTTTGACTGGTGACATTTTAAATATACTTTTTTACTTTTAAAATAAACATATATATTCTCTTAACATTTTAAAATGATGAATATACTTGAACTCGACTCCAACTCTGAAGCTTTTAAAAATATTCGGCTCGAGTTTGACTCAAATGAAAAAACACTGAGCTCGCAGACCCCTAACATATAATTAATTGTATAGTGTTGCTTTCTTCCATACATTTTGTTCAGTTAGACTACAGTAGCCCCATGGCTTCTTTGGTGCTGACTGACAGTTCACAGGTGACTTCTGACAGTCAACATTTAGGTATATACCTAAATTTTGACTGTCAGAAGTGACAGACAACTGCTAAAGACATGTTTTTTGCAGATCATATGGTTCGGCGTAGGGATACATAATTTGGTCTGGTAGCTTTTCAAAGCCATCAGAAGTCAGCTGTGAGCTGTCAGTCAGCACCACAGAAGCTAAAACTGAGGTATAATAGACTAAATAGCCTACTTACCTAAATTCTTCAATAGCACGTTCTACTTGGCTAAGTTTTTCCCTCGTTTCCTAAAAATATAAACAAAACTAATCTGTATTTAAAGAAATTCTTAACTATATGAATTAACGGTATATAATTATCCAGTTAAAAAAAAACAATCATAACTGCTCTCCGCCATCTGCAATTAGTATAATCGTTTTCTGTGGCATAATTTAACTGCAATAAACAACCTGAAATTCACATTTGCCGAGGTAAGGGGGGGGGGGGAGAATTACATATACCTGTTTATAAAACATTGAAAAATATTAAATGTGTTATAATTTTATCATCTGTAATTTTTTTATGGTTTATTTCCCAAATCATATTTTTAATTTTCTTTTAAACTGGGTACCGGTACTTTTGAATTTTAAAGATTTGGTGCTAGTTTTTCTAAATCTTAGTTATTGATTACACTTAGTTATTTGGGTACTAATGGGGTACTGATGCGCAATAAATGGAACCTTCGTAGTGGGTTTCACTTAGCCTCTCCTACTTAATACTGATCTCAAAACCAAGTGGTGTACCCCGGGATGTGAGCAGCCTGGTGGAGGTTGGGTTGAACCCCAGCGGAAACCAGGTCAGGGCCAAAACCAACAAGCTTGGAACAGGGTCTGGCAAGTTGGCTCCCAGCTGGGTGGGCTAAGTCATCATCAGCACCCATAAACTCGGTTAGGGAAGGTTACCACTAAAAGGTCTACTTGAGGACCTATAAGTGGCAGCCCCGCTACTCAGGTGTAGGCCACGACAGGCTTAGTAAACCTGTGGCCAAAACAAACCCATACTCAAGAAAACAAAGTTTAATGCCAGATTGGGAAAATTGTCAATGTTATTTACTAAGCGTTAATCACCCCAGCACCGAAGCACTTCAAAACCACAATAATAATAAATATTAATCATAGTTTATGATACTTCAATTAAGTTCATGTCCAGCAAAGGACGGAATATTGTTTTAGTACCTAGCACCCCACATGCAGGGTGCTAAATTGTAATACTATATATGTATCATAAATAATGCCCCACTTAATGGTGGCTGGATTATAAAATTAAATTAGTTCATGTCCCACAGAAGGAAGTGATTAGTTGATAGATTTTACACCAATGAATCTCATTTATAAATGAAATATTTCAATAACAGATCTCTCTTTATTGTAATTCTGTAGTCACCTAATTAATTACCCCACTTAATTACATATTTCACGTGAACATTGTTCAGAGCGTGGCCTATGTACAACCGCACCTGACATTGGCTACTTGCCAAGTGAAGAAGATGACTGCTAGCTTTCCCTTGTCAAGCAGTGTTGCACAAGGAAAAGATGGGTTTCATCAGCTACGTTTTCGAATAAAGACTGCTAGCATTGCACAAGGAAAAGATGGGTTTACATCAGCTACGTTTTCGAATAAAGACTGCTATCATTTCACAAGGAAAAGATGGGTTTCATCAGCTACGTTTTCAAATAAAGACTGCTAGCATTGCACAAGGAAAAGATGGGTTTCATCAGCTACGTTTTCGAATAAAGACTGCTAGCATTGCACCAGGAAAAGATGGGTTTCATCAGCTACGTTTTCGAATAAAGACTGCTATCATTGCACAAGGAAAAGATGGGTTTCATCAGCTACGTTTTCGAATAAAGACTGCTAGCATTGCACAAAGGATAGAGATATGCATAGAATGTTATTTAAATCAAAATAAAAAGATTCAGTATATGGATAGAATGATATACTCAAAAGTAAAATATAGCCTATTTAAATTTAGAAAAAATAAAGGCAATCAATTAAGAATCATTACAAGTTTGTATTAACCAATAAATCATACTTACATCTAAAGTGACTTTCAGCTCCGCTTCTCTTATCTTATGTCTCGTCTCTAAGAGTTCAATCCTCATGTTCAAATCATTATTTTCATTTTTCAAACTATCTATCAAGCGATCTTTAGAGTCCTGTAAACAAAATGTGTATTTGATTAGATGAATTATGAAAACATTTCTCAACTCTCTATTATGTGTAAAGCACTTCAAACAGTCTACCAAAGTGTAGTAGTTAAAAAGATGTATCTAACTTAATAATGGTGAATGTTTTTATTAATCTCTCAACTGTGAACATCATCAGTGTTACCAAAACCCTTCCTGAGTGTGACTTTGTAGAGCAATAGTTTAATCTTAATGTTACACAAACATTATGAAACTTAAAAACTAATAAGAGGAAAAATCTGAACAAATTCTGGACCTAGAATAAATAGTATCTTAAAACAAGAAGATCTAACCACCCTGACTATATAATCGGGGGCTAACTGCTTTCATTTTCCAACATTTTCTTCATTATTATAAGTACAAATTTTTAAATTCTGATTGCCGATGTTTTCTCCCTGGCGTGATAAGGTCAGAAGATCAAAATATCAACTATGTTGTGGGTTTTAAATATGTATATTTAGACCTTACATGTTTTCTAAAACAAGGAACAAGACTGTCTTTCTATTCTTATTGCAGTTTATTTTTTTATAAGTTTATTTGGAACAAGGAACTGGGCTAAATTATGGTTTAAAGTAGGAGAAACATAACCAGCAAACTTACCTGAGTAATGTTAAAGTAGAATTTGTTGAGACACAAAAACACATCTAAAAAGCTAGTTTAATTGCCACAAGCTTTTTCAAATTCAAAGTGTTGACTAATGGCCGAATCTAAATTTGAAGAAACTGCCTGTGCAGGTAAAACCTGTTTAAAAATGGCTATTGTCTATTAGTATTTCGTCTTACAATTTATGGAGTGTGACGTCACACTCCACATATCACCCGCGCTGGTTCAACTGTGTGCTCGTCGCGTGTGACGCTAGAGGGCAGGTACGGCCGCCTTCCCCTCTGGCCTCCGCGAGGCGAGACATCAGTTCTACTCCACGCACGGTCAGTTCTACTCCATGCACGGTCCGCGAGCTTTCACTTTTGGAGAAGTCAGGTCTAAACAGTTGTACTGTGATTCACACAGTATCGTTAAAGTAACTAGAAAAATAAAATGTCAAAAAAGGTGGAAAAGTTATATGACTTCAATGATTTTAAAAGAGTTACACAACAAGAAGAGTTACATGAAGAGTTACAAATTTATACCCCAGTCCTATTTTTAACCATTATTCTCTTTAACTTTGAAATAAGAAATGTATAAGTATTTATTAGAATTGTAAAGTTATATTTTTCCGACAGTATAATAACATGTAATCTTAATATTGTGAAGATTGGGAGGCTGTTTGAAAGCAACTCTTGGAGATGAACAAAGGTTTTGGATATGGGTTAAAATTGTTGGAAACTTGTACACTTTTAAACATAATGATTATCTGTTGTAGACCAGGAAGGTACTGTGTTTAGCTATAACGATGGATGACTTAATTTATATTTTGGATGGCTTTTGCCTATTACCTGTAAAGGTACAAAATGTACACAAATATATATGTAAAAATTAAGAAAGTAAATGCAGACATATTTATGTGGAGCGAGAGTAAAAGCATTTAGGAAAAAAACCTCAGTTCTCCGACATGGATTCGAAAGCCCAGCTCACCATAACCTGCAATTTCCAGTATAATTCGAGAGTGATGCATTAAAATACGAGACCATTGACATATTTATCAGATTTATACATTATATTACAAAAAAAGCCTTGAGATTTTACATGTTCTTTACAGTTTTCAACTTTGTTGTTGAACACTGTCTTCGCAATGTATTAGCTTGTCGGTCACTTGGACCACTCTTAACTGGATCCATTTCAACGTTTGTATCCCAGTTGTCCGGTGTCGACTAGTTGGTTTTCGCACTTTTGCATGAGCTTGTCAAACAATTGGTCTTAGTCGTGTCAGTTCATTGACCCACCTAGCCTTCCAAAGATTTGGTTACTTTTTGTTGGCTGTCTATCACTCGTGTCTACTTGATTCACTCAATCCTTGAAATAATTGTTTTCATTTTGTCGACCAGTTGGCTGTAGATCTCTTTGTCCTCCTATGCATAAGCTTGAAGACTTGTTGCTCAGAGTCATTTCGGCCCTTTGTCCCAACCTGATTTAAAAATTTTTTTTACAGCTTGTTGACCAGTTTTTATGGTGCCAGTGAAAACAATATGAATATGTATCTTAATTCGTTTACAAATAAACCTATAGTAACAATAATACTTATAAGACATTAATAGTTTATCATTAATGCCAATCTGTCTTAAATACAAATTTACCAAAAGATATCAAAGGCATTACATTTATTACATCCCGTAGAGTGTAATTTTTTTTTTAAGTCTTCTTGTGATTGAAATATATACCTTTAGTTATTGTCTTTTTTGTCCCACAAACCCTCTCCGCACCGCCCTTCCTCCCAGTTTACTCACCCCTTCATCCTTTAACCAGGCCATTATGATTTATAGCAAAACAATAGTGCGGTTTTCGCTTGACAAAATTTGTCATTACTAGCCTGTAATGTAAATTAAGTGAAAAGACTTACCATTTGTTTCAATAATTCTTTCTTCTCTGCCATTTTCTCTTCCATCATTGAACCGAGTTGATCAACCACAGGGTAAAGATCACTAAGCTTGTCAAGTTGTTCTTTTAATTGTTTGTTTTCATTTTCAAGATCATACACCATCTGAGAAGGCATTCAAAAGAAAAAATACAATCCCAAGAGTGTGTTTATGGAGTTTATAGGATTAGTGGCACTGTTAGAATAACAGCTTTAAAGGAACTTTCAATGCATGCATGCATGCATGCATGCATGCATACATACATACATACATACATACATACATAACTAATCACTGTTCCCTTACAAGGTAGGCAAGAACCTGTGCATGTACAGTAGCTCAAAAACAACTCTATACTTAACCTATCTTCACTTTCTCCACACTTCCCTATCCTTGCATATTCCCTTCGCTTCAACAACATCTATACACCGAGTCATACACGCTCGTTTATTCTTTTTCACAATGATTATATTAGCACACAACTTATTAAACTAACTTATATCTAGAACAAACCCAACATTCAGCCCCCGGCCATTAATCCATCACTATAAGCTAGTAAACCCACATTTCACCAATGATACATTTTTCGGTCATACCGGGACCATTAGCTCAGTAGACAGACACGCTACTGATTGAGCTAAGGTGTTGGATCTATATCTTCTAAGTTCTATTATTATCTAATAACTTACTCTCTTCCTTTCATCAACAAAACCAGTTTACTCAGTTGCTAACCTCGACATTTTAATGGCTCTCAACTACACAATAACTGCTTTGTTAAACACACATACATACATACACAATTTACTGCTGAGCATCAACCTAAAGGTGCATACCTGTAAATCCTTGTTGAAAATATTCTTCTCAAACCTGGTAAATTCTTGGAGTTCATCATATTCTTTCATATAATATTTTATTCTTTCCTTCAGAACTGGTCGAGGTGTTGAATTTTCATCAGAGCCATCATTACTGGACCTGAGGGGAAAACCTGTGGTTCTAATTGTGAACTATTCTTAAATTAGAAGTCACAAGTCCTAATCACACATAAGGTATATATAGCACCGCTTCTTACTACTGACCAGGTTATACATTTGTATACTAATTAGGCTAATGTGTTAAGGATGAGGTAGGTTGAATTTAGAGATAATGTGCCTACGTTTGTGCAAAAGGAGAGTGAAAATTTACCCTAAGTACACCCCACCAGGATTCAAACTCTTATCTCCAAATTATCGAAAATCCAGTTTCTTGTGAGAGTGAAGGCTTTAGACCAGTCATGTCAAAATTGTGGCCCGCAGCTCTTTTGATGAACCAACAGAAAATACCGATTAATCTTTTTATATACATTGGAGACATACACCATTTGAGATCATGGCATTTGGAAAGTGGTCTTTTTAAGGTAAATTTAACAAGTGAGGTTGGTGCACCCAATTTTTACTCTTTACTTACATAAGATAAATTCCCAAAAAATGGTCAAATATGTGCACCAAATAAATGCAACATTTGGCAGCACAAATTTGTATAAGCCGTTGTTTTCTCTTATAAAAAGGAAGAAACATCTGAGAGATCACGACTTACGGACACACATGTGTGACATTAATTATAGGGGGTGTGGGAATAGCATTTTTTTATAAACTCGAAAATTTTTGAATCTAATACCAAGATTTCAAACGAATATCGAATAATACAAACCAAATAGTTTATTATATTTTTTTAGTGAAACTTATTTGTATTAATTTATTCCTTTTAAACTCTTTGTATGCTATTTGGTGCTTAGGTTTATTAAAATCTCTTAGATGCTCTTTAGCTTTGAGACCTTTAGAATGTTCTCTGTTTGATACCACTCAAATATTTCCTAGTTTTAAGCAACATATCTTTACTCTCTACTCCCTGTCTAGCTCACTTAAGACACAAACTGCTCACTCGTAAATGGTTGAGCTTGGCCAGCCACTTACTCCCCCTCCCTCATTTCCACACCCCAAAAAGATGGTAGGGTGGAATATATGTCTATCTTCCTCCAAATCTTTCAAGCCCTATTGCTTGCTGAACCTAACAAATAACTGTTGATTGTATGAGCGCTACAAATCATGTGCCTCCCAACTTGTTTGTCTCTCCATCAGCGTTAAAATGCCACCATCTTATCTCCTATTAATGCAAGTAGCAACCACTTGTGCCAGCAATACCACATGTAGACCTACTGGAACAGTGGACATCCCCATTAATTATGAAAGAGATTTTAACACAAGACTTTAACTCTAGTACCCACACCCTTGCTGCAAATAAAAGTTTCAAATTTCTGGTAAAAAGTAAAGTGAGTAGGTTTTAAATTTGTATCCAATCTTTGGTTTGCAATATTGAATTATCTGAAATCAAGCCCTTTTGACCAAGAGAGTTTGACAAGACTGCCTTAGACCATTCGGCCACTGAAGCGGGTCATTAGAAGATATGATATTGCTATTCACATATAAGAAGGTAGTAATGATGTTGCTACTCCCACATAAGAAGGTAGTAATGATGTTGCTACTCCCACATAAGAAGGTAGTAAATGATGTTGCTACTCCCACACAAGAAGGTAGTAATGATGTTGCTACTCCCACATAAGAAGGTAGTAATGATGTTGCTACTCCCACATAAGAAGGTAGTATAATGTTGCTACTCCCACATAAGAAGGTAGTATGATGTTGCTACTCCCACATAAGAAGGTAGTATGATGTTGCTACTCATAAATAAGAAGGTAATTTGATGTTGCTACTCATAAATAAGAAGGTAATTTGATGTTGCTACTCATAAATAAGAAGGTAATTTGATGTTACTCACCTCAGTGGATGAATGGTCTAAGGTGTCACTCCCATGTTAGAGTGGCTTGCTGATGACAAGGCAATTTGGGTTCGAACCTCGGCCAGGCCTCCTGAGGGTGGCTTTTTTACTTTCCTTCCAAGAAAATGTGGATAAATTACCTCTAAAATGCTTCCTTCCTCATTTCTACCCCATGAGAGTAATTGGTATATATTAGGGCTCTGTGAATGCTCATATTTCAAGCTTCGAGCATCATCGAGATCGAAAGTTTTGTAGGCTTGTCATTTTCGAGCTTCCACTTAATGTATGAAATAATCAATTTTTAAAATGCAATGGCAAGCATAGGCTATTTAATTTAGATAATATCAACATTTCCATTTAAAAATCATTCAGCAACTTAACCTATAGTTAAAATTAATATCAATTTTCACATTAATAATGTAATTGAGCTTTAAAACTTCTCTCAACCAGTCAACTTATTCAATATTGTCGTCCATTTTGAATTAACCTTTATTAAAATTGTATACTTGTATTTTCATGACAAAACAATGAAACTAAAAATAGCTTAATAGATTATTAAATAATCATTATTTTTACTACTTTTAGCGAACCCCTTTTTAATACAATAATTTCATTTTAATTAAAAAGATAATTGAAACGTTTAACTACAAAACTAGCACTAGTTTAGTTACTATTTAGTTATGTTGATTAACATGTCTAAAATAAGTGTTGATCATAATAGCAATAAATATTGTACCAATCTAAGCATTTAATTTTCTATTGGTACTAGAATTATTATTTAAACCATCTTATATTTCATTTTACTACCATTAGAATTGAAGTGAGATAAATGTATCAATAAGATAATTTCTAGTGAAAGCACATACATGCATGTGTAACTGCATATAGAGGAATTAGAATAGAATAAACGAAATATGAAACATTTCAAATTTCTAGCCGTTTGTGAATATTACATTTTCTTGTAGGGTAAATTAAGTTAAGTATATTTTGGGGTAATATTAGCTCATTAAAATTTCGATTTTATTAACTTTTTTCTATAATTGTTAGTGTAAATTTAATGTCCTCAAAAATATGAGTGTTGAAATCATTTTCACTATTTTTTCCATTATATTTTTATTTGGGTGTTGTTCTTATTTTTAAATTACACTTTTTTAAAGTGTCATTTCTAATTTAAAATCCTTTATTTCCTTTTTTTTCTTCAAAAGTAGCGTCGTTCTTATTTTAAGAACTTGTGTTTTAATATATTATTAAAATCTCAAATTTTAGAGATGTGATGGTTACATTTTATGTTTGTTTTGACTGATGACATTTTAAATATAAGCCTACTATTTTACTTTTAAAGTAAACAAATATATAGTACTCTTAACATTTTAAAATTATGAATATACTCAAACTCAGGAGCTTATTGAAATACTCGACTCGAACGAAAAAATCAGAGCTCGCAGACCCCTAGTATATATATGTTCAACAGCTAGTAAGACATGAGATTAAAATATATATATATATTACTATCACATAAGAAAGTAATATGATGTTGCTACTCACACACAATAAAGTAATATGATGTTGCTACTCACACAAAATAAGGTAATATGATGTTGCTACTCACACAAAATAAGGTAATATGATGTTGCTACTCACACAAAATAAGGTAATATGATGTTGCTACTCACACAAAATAAGGTAATATGATGTTGCTACTCACACAAAATAAGGTAATATGATGTTGCTACTCACACAAAATAAGGTAATATGATGTTGCTACTCACACAAAATAAGGTAATATGATGTTGCTACTCACACAAAATAAGGTAATATGATGTTGCTACTCACACAAAATAAGGTAATATGATGTTGCTACTCACACAAAATAAGGTAATATGATGTTGCTACTCACACAAAATAAGGTAATATGATGTTGCTACTCACACAAAATAAGGTAATATGATGTTGCTACTCACACAAAATAAGGTAATATGATGTTGCTACTCACACAAAATAAGGTAATATGATGTTGCTACTCACACAAAATAAGGTAATATGATGTTGCTACTCACACAAAATAAGGTAATATGATGTTGCTACTCACACAAAATAAGGTAATATGATGTTGCTACTCACACAAAATAAGGTAATATGATGTTGCTACTCACACAAAATAAGGTAATATGATGTTGCTACTCACACAAAATAAGGTAATATGATGTTGCTACTCACACAAAATAAGGTAATATGATGTTGCTACTCACACAAAATAAGGTAATATGATGTTGCTACTCACACAAAATAAGGTAATATGATGTTGCTACNTTGTACAGCTGTATCTGCTCTGTCCTCAAGCTCGCTGACACTTGTTTGTACAGCTGTATCTGCTCTGTCCTCAAGCTCGCCGACACTTGTTTGTAAAGCTATATCTGTTCCATCTTTTTGCTCACACAAAAGTAGACTCTCTTCATCAAATAAGTTCTGGAAAGTGACACGCTTCCGCTTAGTAACAAAATCACTCTCAAGCTCCTTTTGAAAAGGTGTATCCTCAACTTTGGAGTCAAATGATTGCCTGTTAGATGAAAGGAAATCTTTTTCAGACTCCTCAAGACCAAGTTGAGTGTCAAAATAAGCTGAAATAAAAAATAAAAAATATATATATAAACTAAAATTCAAAACCAATTCTATGGACATAATTTTACAAAATGAAGTTAATAAATGGTAGTTTTAAGTTTCAAATCCAATAAGTTATTTGAAATTAAAGTTTACAAACACTATTATCTTTTATTTCCTCTTCGATTTTAGTTTTTTTATAACGATTAGTTTATTTGTGGTTTAATTCAACATAAAACCAGACCATCAACCAGATTCCAGACCATTAAATGACTACTTGTATGACTGTATATTCTAGAGTTGGGTCAAATCCACTATTTTACAAATCCGAATCTCGAATATGAATCTTGAAATAATTATGAACATCAAGAGGAAATATAATATAATAGAAAATACAAATAGTAGCTAGGTGTTAACATTCTTTCTTATAATCAATTCATTATAATATTCATACATTCAGTTTAGTATTAAATTATTGGTTTAGGGCCTGGTTGTCAGGAGCGGTTCGAGGTAAATTTTGCGCCTGGGCAGGATTGTCTTTCAGCGCCCATTTTACATAACAGGGGATAATAGGATATTATGAAGATAATTCCCAAAACTAACAACTCTAAGTCTAACTTTGCCTGGGCATGATAAGAAAAAAACAACAGGTGAGGACCATTCAAAATAGCTTCTAATGGCAACCAATTTAAAAAAAATTGTTGGTGGAGGACCACAAAAAGGGGGGGACAGGTGAAGAACATTCTAAATAGCTTCTGGAGCATTCCAAATCCCAAAACTAATTCTGGGTGAGCACCACTTCAAATAGCTTTAAGGGGCTTCCAATTTTCAAAAATTGCCAAAACAGGACTACTCCTAATATCCTCTATAGAAGTATCCAAATTTCAAAACATTTCGGGGGAGCACTGTTCTAAATAACTGTTAAAAGAGTATGATTTTCAAAAATTCTCTAAACGAGGACCAATCCAAATAGCTTCTTGGAGCACCTAATTTTCTAGCCTTAACTGGGGAAGAGGACGGTAGGAAGTACAAAAAAACTTTTTTGATTTGATTCCCGCCTACCTCTTTCACACAAATAACGTTCCACCACTAATATATAAAATAACACTGATCTTAGTTCTTTGGGTTTAATAGTTAAGTTTTAATATCATGTCATAACTTAGTTTTTGACACATCACCCCTCTCCCCACCCCCCCAATCCCTAATTAAATTTTTCTTACACCCATGCCAAGCCTAATGTAGCCTGGGTGTGATATGAAGATATTCTAAAGGGGAAACTCCATAAATGGCTATCAAACATAAAGTAGGTAGTACAATTGTTTTAACTATGAGATTGTACAAAAATGGCTGGGATTACAAAGAAAGCT
This sequence comes from Timema bartmani, assembly GCA_902151455.1. Lineage (NCBI taxonomy): Eukaryota > Metazoa > Arthropoda > Insecta > Phasmatodea > Timematidae > Timema > Timema bartmani. The sequence goes on from CABFWB010000058.1 coordinate 471,353, forward strand.
ATTAAAACATATTTTGAAGACAATGTTCTCCTCTTTACTTTTGATGTAATGGATGGTTTAAGAAATTATTGTAAAATACTGTTTTAAGGAGCTTTTTTTTAAAAAATGGTGGATGCGAGATATTTTTTTTAAAGATTGGAACTATACCCTATTTTATTTGTCACAAAAAACTATGTACCCATATGTCAAATTTCATGCCAGTATCAAAAAGTTGATGATTGTTATGCTTAGCAACTTCACTATTACGACCAGGTTACGTTAGGTTTGGAGTTGGGAGGTTTTGGAATTATTTCCATATTATTACCAAGTTATGTTAAGTCGGTGATCTGTTTGGCTGACGTCCCGGGCAGGCACCCGGTACGCCCAGCCCTTAAGCCGCCCCTGCTGGTTATAGAGTTCATCCTATAGTTATATTTAGTTCTGACCATCAATAAGCAGTATTAGAGCTCTGAAAAAAATTTCACTTGAAAATTTGTTAAAAAAAAAGGGTGGTTTTTTCAAAGATTTTAGTCTTGAATCTGAAATTCTTTAATTTTCTAATTATGAATATCCTTAAGGATTTGAATATTCAAGGGCCCATCCCTAGTTTATTCACGCTAAAACAAATGTTCGTTAAAGTGTGGTTAGGCACAAATTTGAATTTTTGGAAAAATGATAATCATCAAAAAGAGAGATATAATAGATGGTAACTAAATCAAAACATTTTGTACTAAGATGCATTTATAATTATTGTACAACTCAAAGGCCCAGATTTTGATGACTTAAAAATGATCAAAAAGTGACCTATAATATGATATAAGAAATTACAGAAATAGGAACAAAACCTTGTAATAAATGCACAAACCTGAATTAAACACGCACTTAACAAATTTAAAATAAAAAGAAAAGTCTTTAACAACTAAATTCTCAAATTGATCAGAAAATATTGATTTACAAATATCTGCTTCATAATCATCTGTTTCCAGCCTGTAGCCGGGTTAGTTTAGTAAAATGCCTTCAGCTTTCTATATCGTTCCATCATTCTTCCTATCCACCATAATCTACAAGATTTGATTATCCTATGATTATCTTGTGATGAGTATAGCGTCTGTAACTCATCATTATGTAGCTTCATTCCTTTTTGGATCAATTATCTTCCTAAGCACGTTTTTCCAACACGCTAAACTCGTTTTTGTCATGCAAGGTAAGAGACCACGTTTCACACCTAAATAAAACTGGTAAAATTATTGTTCTGTATATTTTGAGTTTTACATTCCTTGACAGCAGGCAAATATTAGCTGTCACGAGGAGAAACAAGATTAGGAATGAAGTTACCCGGGAAATAGTAGGAGTACATGAGATGATAGAGGAAGCAAGATTGAGATGGCTTGAGCATGGATTAAGGATGGAAAAAAAAAGGATGCCAAAGAAAATGTTGGCAATGAAGTACGTAGGAAAAAGACATCAAGGTAGGCCAAGAAAGATATGGGAGGAGCAGATAACCGAAAAGTGTTCAAACGAGCGAAGAAGAATAAAAGAAATTAGAGGAAGAGAGCTGGAAGATTAGAGGAAGATGGAGGCATTTTACCAAACTGACCCGGCCATAGGATGGAAACAAATGATGATAATAGGCGAGACATCAACTTGCTGCCTTCAAATATATTTGTTTATTCTTAAGTTTTAAATTATTTAGCTATTCAACTCATGCTTAACTTAATTCTCAGAAGCTTTCTGAGAAGCTCACTAAAGATAAACTCAAATGAAATAAAGCTTAAGCTTATTTGGTATATTCACCTCATTGAAAGGAAAAATTATTATTTAATTATTGTTTTTAGCCAACCTAACATTCTACTATACACAAAAAATTAATTTCAGAATAATTTATTTGCATGCAACTTGGTTGACATGGAAAATTGTACAGGAAAGAGTGTGAAAAGCTTTGAAATTTGGAATCGTCATTCAACAAAGATTTGTATTTGATTAAAAATTCTGAATCTTAATTAATTTTATATATTTTATATTATATTTGGAAGAAGGTATAGGAAAGGTGGATAGAAACATATAAAAGAGGACGAACACAATATGGCTTTACAATGAAAAGAAGAACACAGTTCACACTTTACATTGCTGCCATTGGATTATGGTTGCCTTTTAAAGAAAAAGAAAAGTGATCGTCAACGCCCAATCCCCCGACCTAGGTTTCATTCTATCGGAACTCATCAGGGAGGAGTGTGAAACACGCAACGCAACTTCCTAAAGGAGGAAACAAAAAAAAAGAGTGAAAATGAAAAATTGTAAAGAATGATAGGTCACCATGTAAAAGAGTATAACATAAAGGACAAACACGGGAAAAGAACAAAGAATGTGAATATATATCACTATAAGGAAAACCTCTTTTCGCTTTATGAGGTTTTCTTTATAGAGATATATATTTTTTAGTAACTTTACTATATAATTTTATAATAAAATTAATTTTAAATTCAATATGGAGTAATTTGTGTTTGATAAAGGCAACCATGCTTTAATATTACTCAATTTGTGGGATTATTTTTACCAAAGAAGATAGAAAAGAAGATGATGATTGTCACCTTTGTGCATTGAATTCTTCCCACATTTTTCCTCTTTCCCTTTCTTTATTAAATTTACACTTATTAGTTTATTTTTATCAATTTCCATTACTATAAAATTATTTAGCTATCGGGCTCATTGTTAAACATTAAAGAATCTTAATTTTCAAGATTTCAAATCAAAATAAATCCCAGATTTGGATGGAATCTAAATAGAAATTATATTCTAGAAATAAACTTTTTAATGATATAGCTTTTTATTAAAACTAAAATCAATTAGATATGAAAATATAACATTTTAGAATAGTCATGAGCCATATTTATTATAGCTCTATACCAAAATTAAAAGAATATAATTCAGTTTAATATTCAAATTAAATTTTTCATTAAAAAATCTTTGATTCAGATCTAATTCAAATTTCAAAATCTTTTCATAAAAACTATTTTATATGAAAATATTCCAAAGTGAGATATTTGATTTAGAATTGATCCGAAATTCAATTTTTGGGATTGGCACAGGATTGGATGGGAACAAATAAAATATGGCTTTCTTGTACTATTTTCATGCATTCATTTTCAAAAAGTTAAAATAAGTTAGTATATATCTTTATGGAGATTTATATTAAACTTGCCACTTTTCTCCAGTGAAGATGAACTACTGGACCGGAACGTCAAAAAGGATGGTTGGAAATCCACCTCGCTGATAGTTTCAAGATCTGGTGGCTTCAAAAGTGTAAGGCTCATACGATATGAAGCCGACGAAGGGGCACACCACGTTTGTCGGCGAAAGGCTCTTCGATTTTCTTGCTGTTTCCCAAATATAAAATATAGATATACATTTTATACTTCTGAAATTATCATGCAACGGTCTATTAAAGACAGTACAGATTTACATAGACATTTTATGATGCTTATTTGTAAAAGCCAAATATCACTGAATCCAGAAATCATATCAAAAGTTTCAAATAATTAGGGCTTGTGATAGCAGTAAAAAAATTAAATTTCAAGTCACAAGAAATCTGAGTCAACTTTAGCACATGGTAACCAAATTGCCTACTTACATGTCTTATGCCAATTCAAATCATAAATTTTCCTTCTTGGACATATTCACCAGAGTACCTATTCCTAGTGTTTCATACTTCCCAAAATTTCAGACCTTTTTATGTTTTTTTTTAACCGATTAGATGTGTTTTACGCAGGAATCCGTGCAGTTCCATGATACAGCAACAGTAAAGAGAAAATATAATACTGTTTATGTTTTTTGTTCATAGTGTGTATTTAACTATTTATTAACATATCTGGAGAAAGATCAGTTATAAATATGCACAAATCATTACACGCTTAGGAATATCAAACTCAATATCTCAGTATCACTACCCTTGATGTTTATTAATAACAATATCGAAATAATTGACTGTCAATCTATGTTTAGGCCAAATATGTCCATCTGTAGCAAGGTCCATATATATCAATGTCCTTATTTTCACCTAGCTCGAAAACTTTTAAAAGCTGAAAACCAAGAAACAAAATCGAAATTTAAGTCGTAATGACTAAAAATAGTAATCTGGAATAGAGCACTAGGCTAGATCATGGTTTAAATTAGGAGGGATAGCCAGCACACGTACCTTGGTGATACTGGAGAAGAAATTGTTTAAATAGAACACTAAAAAGCACACAAACACATTTTTAAGGACAAGCTTTCACTGTCACAGACAGCCTCTACTCTCTTGACCTGATGAAGCTGTCTGTAACAGTGAAAGCTTGTCCTTAAAAATGTGTTTGTGTGTTTTTTAGTGTTTTATCTAAACAATTTCTACTCCAGTATCACCAAGGTAAGTGTGCTGACTATCCCTCCTAATTTAAATCATAAAAATAGTAATAGTGATTTTTTATGTTAGCCTCCAAATAAAAAAACTTAAGTATCTGTGAAAATACTCAAATTATATTACACAATGTGGCAGCTGCCAAATTACAAAAGAAATTGTGTTTATTTGGAAAAAAAAAGAAGAGCTTTTTCATGTAGAACCATTAAAGTTTGTATTATTGCAAATGTGAGTTGTGTATGTTTCTATTTGATTAAACATATCGATACCCAATATTGATTTTTAAATGTAACATTGAAAAGAGGATAGTTCTATCCTAATTCCAGTGTTAAATTTAATACACCTGTTTGGCACCATTTTTCCTTTGTTTACCACTTATTTTTTTGATCAAACTAACCAAAATATAAGTACTGTATTATTTTTGTGATTGTACTGGGGAAGAGTTTAAGATATATTTTTTATACGAGTATAATGACAGAGTTCATCTTGCTTATGTGTTGCATCCGTTCGCAAGTGTTATATAGTTCGTTATATATGTTTTTGGCAGTCCTAATGAATTTGCAAAATAAATAAAGGCTATGCTTCGACTTATGTCAATGTTCTGATCCCTAAATTGTCAAAAAAGTGAGATAGCATTGCATTTGTAATAGAATCAAGGTAACTTAAGACTTCTCACACTTTCTAACCAATTGATCAAACATTTAGTATCTAGTATCAAGTATCAAATGTTGCTCACCTCACTAATGCCAGAAAAGTTGGAAACAATTAACTTCTCCTTCAATTTGATTAATGCGCTCTTCTAATTCAGCATTACGATTTTTTTCTTCCTTCAAATTCAGTTCCATTTTGTATTTTTCTTCTAGAAGATTTTTTTCCATGCATTTAACTTCTTGCAACCCTGAGGTGTGTTTATTTTTCTGGGACAAAAAAAAAGTTTTATTTTTTTATGAAACGAATATATATAAATATTAAAAATTTATTTTTTTATGTTACAAATATATATAAGTATTATTAAAAATTTATTTTTTAATGATACAAATATATATAAGTATTATTAAAAATTTATTTTTTTATGATACAAATATATATAAATATTATAAATGCAGTGTCATTTGTCCAAGTAAACTAAAACCACTTTATAATTGTAGAGTTACAATTTTAGTCATAAAAAAAGTTTCAATTAACAATTCATGAGAATTGATTTGTCATGCAAATAATATGTACATAAAAATATGCTATATGAGAGCTTTTGAACATTAAATAAATATAGTTTTAAGAGTAACTTTTAGTTGAAAACTATCGTTAGGGGCCCATCTTTAAATTATGTAAGAACTTTTATCATAATTGTTGACATCCCCCCTCCTCACCCCCTAAGGTATCATAAGATTTGAAATTAGGCTGACAGTTTTAGGGATTAGAATAGTTATATTTAGAGGTGTACCCACATTTGCGTGGTGGGAGGGTGAAAAACAATTTTGGAAAGTCACCCTCAGTACAGCTGACCGAGATTCAAAGCCCATCTCCCTATCATTAGCAGGCTAATCTAATGCAAGAGTAGGATGTTAGACCATGCGGCCAGTGAAGCGGGTTTAAGAGTTGTTAAACTAGAGAACATTTAAGTGATTTCAAACCTAGAGGACATTTAAGAAGGGTAAAAAACTTTATTTTTTGCACTCTTAAATATAAAAAAACATTTTCATGAGAAATTAACTAATAACTATATTTTATCATAAAAATTTATTGAAATTAACTATTTGATTTGTATTATTAGATATATTTGTTTAAAAATTTGGCTATTTGATTTGATAAAAAAGGCTTTTCCCATATTATGTTTTTTGATGTTATAGTAGTTTATTATTTATATTACATTTAATATTGTCCATCCGACACCCTAGATTCAATCAGTAGCGTATCTGCCTAGTGAGCTTAGGGTTCCAGGTTCAATTCCCGGCATGGTCGAAAATTTATCATTGATGAAAATACAGGTTTAGCCTTTCACATTGATAAATTAACAGCCAGGGTCTGGATGTTGCGCCTATCCTAGTCTATAAGAAAATATATTACTTGAATAAAAAACTGATCCAGGCCATGGGCTGGAAACAGTAATGAAGGTAAAAATTTAATAATGACAAAGCTTTTAAAAAAATCTTCCCATATTAGTTTAAAAAATTAATATATAATTTTAATCTAAAATTATTCTAAAGTAATTTTTATCATTTCCTGTCCCAAATATTATGACTCATTCCCCGCTTTGTTCCATCCTGTTATAAAAATGTAATTCCTATCCATCCCTAGTAATTAGGGGTGTGCGAAGCTTCGTCTTGGCTTCAAAACAAACACCAGCTTCGACTTCGCTTCACCAATAAAAATAATGACAGCTAAAATACCCCTTTATGTTCAATTACTGCCATTTTGAGCTGTTTAGTGCATTAAAAATTAATATTTACATGGAAAATATCTTAAGTAAATGAATTGCATGTTATGATACTTGATTTATCAGGTTTAAACAAAATATTACAAGCAATTGTTAACTAAAATATTTTACAAGTAATTTTAGTGCATAAAGTAATTTAAATAACCATATTATAAAAATTTCTCAAGCCTATACTAAAAAATATTTGAACCTTGATTTGGCTCCAAGAATATTTCATACATTCAATTAGAGTTCGCTTCGAATTGAAAGAAGTGGACTTCACACACCCTTACTAGTAATAAAGCGAGCGGTGTGAAATTTTAGACTGATTGCATTAAGTAAATGAAATAAGTGAAATTTTATAATAAATATATTTATTTTCCAACAAAAACTTTTTTTATAGATTTTTTCTCCCCATAAACATTGATAAAAGCTACTTACATAAGATGTATTTCAACCCCCACCTAAAATGCAAGAAAATACTGATCCTTCCCCTCCCCCTTCTACCAAAAGCGCTTACATAATTTAAGGACAATTAATTGTGAAGTACTTACCTCCAATTCTTTTTCTAGTTGGGAAATTTTTCGCATGTATCGCTTCAGTAGAGCTGCATCTGTTAGTACTTCATTTACTTTTGGTTTATTTTTGATGTTCTTTGCTCTTGAAGCGAAGCTTTAAGAAATTAATTTTTTTTAGATATAATGAATTAATGAATGTTTAAGGAAAAACTTTTCTTTTTGAGGTACATTTTGATTTATATGGAAGAAGGTAAAGGAAAGGATATGAACATATAAAAGGGAACAAGCAAAATATGGCTTTTACAGTTAAAAAAAACACAGTTCACACTACATTGCTGTCACGAGACAAAGAGGCAATGGACACTTTTTAAAGAAAATCAATCTTAACAACAAATCCCATAACCCAGGTTTCACTCTATAGGAACTTTCCAGAAAGTAGTGTGAAACATGCAATGTAACTTGCTAGTAGAGGAAACCAAAATACACTAAGGAGATTCGAGAAAATTTTAGAATCAAGACTCGAATACTTAAAAAGAAATTATTTTCAATTTTTTTAGAACTCTAATAATACAGCTTATTGCCTTGTTGGTGGTTCAGAACCATTTATAATTGCAGGATGAACCAAAAAGCTAGGCCCCAGACTAGTAATTTAACAGTTAACTAAATGTGTGAATGTTCAATGAATAGATAACAAGAATAAATATTAACATTTAGTTACTGTTTGTATTTTCTATTATTCTATTATATTTTTATTTCCACTTGTAATAATAATCTTTTCTAAAATTTGGATTTTATATTTGAAGGTAAATTGGTGATTCAGATTCGAAAAATAGTGGACAAGACCAATCTCTTTCTTACAAATTGAGATCTATCAAAAGTGACAGCCACAATCACATGCTTTGACATACAAATACGTGAAAGTATATATAATAACTTTTTCTTGAGATAAGTCCGTTTGTATGAAAATTCATATAAAATTACCATTGTAAAATCCTATAGCAACTTAAAGGTACTGAGAAAAAAATCTTACTTTAGAGAGGAAAAGTCATGAAATTTTGGGAAAGTTAGCCTCATATTTAGCATGTTTTCCTTTAGGCAACTTGAAGATCCAGATTTGAAATAAAGTCGATTTAATCCATATCTGATTTTATTTATTCAAGAATAAAGACTAAGAGTGTACTAAAATTTGAAAACTTAAATTCACTTTGAATATTCATTTGTTTCGACTTCACTTCGAAAATGAAATTCCAGATTGGACAGTTATGAAGCTTCGCCAAAAAATTATTCAAAGTTAAAACAAACATATTTTTAAACTTATGTATTTCAATCACAAACTAGTGTTAACTTCAAGAAATCTAAACTAATTAAATACAGTTTTATGACAATATCTTCATTTTTCAGTTGAAGACAATTTATATAAATTATGTTTTGAGTTATTACTTTTGGTAGATTATATTCAATACCTTAATTTACATAATTATGCAAATTTAAATATTTTTATCCATCAATAAACCTTTTTTTAATATGTAAACTTCAATTTGGCTTCGGGAATATCTAATATTATTCAATTCGACGTCGCTTTGAATTTTAAAAGTGGACTTTGGACAACCCTAAAAAGACATTGCTTGAACTGCGAGGAAGTTCATATTGACTCAATATTTGGCCAAGTACAAGCCCTGATTCTTACTTCAAGGTGTACATTGTCTCATCCACTGTCGCTGGTGTGACTGTGCAGATTATTGCCGTGTTGGCGTTACCTCCAATTGATGACTGCAGTATTCGGGTAAGCTTACTGTCTCGGTAGCTCACAAATTGACTGGAAAAAAAAAATAAGCAGAATCTAAGATGCAGATTAAATGAGAGACATAAAGCAATGTCATTACAATAATCTGCCTATTCCTTAAATATAGTCCTCAAGTGTGGTCAAAGGCATTGAGTTATCAATTGTGTCATTGTAAAGCCCTCTGGTGAAAAATCATGAGGCAATAGTGACCAAGTTCACCATTATTACTTAGGAGCCATAAGATGGGATGAAAGGAAAAGTGAGGATTTGACAGTATTTTAGCAGCTATTTGGCCAGGACTTTTTCTTTACATTTAGTATAAATTTCTGGTTGAATTCTACAATGCCTACGACAAATATTCATGAACAGTTGAGTTTACCATGTGTGCCAAATTAAGCTTAACTTATATATTCAAGCATTGTTTAATATATTTTGGTCAAAAAATTTTTTTTTATAAAACATAAGGCTTGGCCGATTAGCTATTTTACTGATCATGCTGATTACCGATTCTGATTGTTTCGTTTATTTTATTTTAAATCTTTAGAATTTAAAATATAATTCACTTGATCATCCACCTTAACACATTTAAAATATAATTAGTATAAGATAAATTGATTCCTAGGAGTGTGCGAAGTCCACTTTTTCAATTCAAAGTGAACTCGAATCGAATGTATGAAATATTCTCAAAGAGAAATTGAAGTTTGAATATTTTTTGTTAGTTGTATTATGCTTGAAAAAACATATTGTGGTTATTTAAATTACTTTATGTACTAAAATTACTTGGAAAATGTTTAATTGCACAATTGTTTGTAATATTTTGTTTTATTCTGATAAATCAACCTACTATCACAGTATGCAATTCAATTACATCGCATTTCCTCTATATGAATGTTTATTTTTATATACAAAACAGCTCTGTGACAAATTTACAAGTGCATTTTGACACAAGTTTTTTTTATAGCTTCTTCGCATTTTCTTTATTATTCAAAATGGCTGATTACAGAACATGGAAAATGAAAACAGAATTTAATTTATAGTTATTATCAGAGAAATGCGATAAAAATAGATGCAAATGTAAAGTTTGTAAAATATTATAAACTCCATGATGTAAGTAAAAATTAAAACTTAATTGATAAGTTACTAGTCTTATCAGTAAGCCTGTGTGCATTAATTATTAATATACCCCTTAAGAAAAAATAAGGAAATTTTCTTGGCCCTAGTTACTGATAAGACCTAGAAAAATAATTAATTTAAAAATTAAAAGTAGCGTTAAGTGACAACAAAAATCCTAGGTAGCTTCGACTTCAACTTTTTTTTATCACACGTTTCAAGATTTGTTTCGCATTTAAAAAGTGGTCTTCACACACCCCTAGAAAAGATTAAATCATAAATTAAACCTCCGAGTTGATTTTTTTTACAATACTCCCACAAGCAAATGTAACAATATACGTGTGCAAATATTATCTAGAGAATATGATTGTGACCAAGCTAGGCCTGAACAGAGTTGTCACAGATGTACAATACATGACCTTGGTTAAGGTGAAGGAAAATAATCAAAGCAACACAATGTGTTCAAGGTTGGTTATTAATTTATTTGATCTCAATTGTCATTTATAATATTGAAGATTCTCTTGTTTTAATTTAATTTAGATAATGCTTAATTTTCCCTGTCACGTAGTTGAATTCCGTGAATTTTAACGGTTTCAAATTCCCTGAATATTCTAGGTTTTCCCTGTTTGTGGCCAACCTGCCTACATACTTCATTTCTGTCATTCTCGTTAACATCCTTTCCTTTTTCATTATTACATGCCCATACCCTCTCAGTCTTGCTTTCACTACTATCTCATGTACTCCCTTAGTACTCATGTACTCCCACATTTTCCTTAATAACTTCCCATCATATCTTGTTTTTCTTCGTGATAGCCGACATGCTCCTAACAAACTTAATTCCCATGCCTTCCACATTCCTAGTCACTCATACATCCACTTAATTTGACTAAACATCAAAATGTAGATCACAACAAACCTGTCCACTTCAGTGAGCTGGGCAATGACTCGACCCAGTACAAAGAGAGAGCTGTTGATGTTACACGTCTCCTTGAGACGTTCGCCGGTGACCCCACTCTGCTCCAACCGTTCAGAGCCAGCTAGATCTACCAGATTCAAGTGAGACACCTTGATCGCCCCATCACCCTCACCCACTTCCCGACTTTCGATTATCTGATGATAAATAACAAAATCACAATTTCAAATATGTGTCAGTGTTACTTTTTTTTTTGTGCTCTACCATTTTCCTAATATTCTATCATTTTATTTATCACTAAATTTCAAATCTGTGTTTCTCTGCTTGAGACATGTTGGAGGGAATAATAATCTCGATGATCCAACTGTTGTATCTACAGCCTAAACATCAGGAGTTAGTATTCCCTCAATGCAACTCAAGCCCAAAAGCATTAATTTCAAATCAAACACCGGCCATGAAAACCTTCAAAAGAATTACAATTGCAAGTTTAGTGAGATAATGTTATTGCGAAAAGTAGACATTTGCAAAACAGGTTTTTTGAATATGAAGTGAATCTTGAATCAAAGGAAATATTATATGCGAATTTCAAATAATTATCTTATTATTATTAGCACCGCATATTACTACCCGTTTGGGTTGTACACACTGGCGCTAATGTGTAATGGTAGGGTGATTGTGAGATGAAATGGAAGACCTACAGTTTAACGTGGGGTTCGAACCACGATGGAGTCCTGGCATTCCACATATTCACAAGCTGTGATAAATACACGTCTTGTCATCTTGTCAGAGGTGAAGGAAAGGTTTGGCAATAAGATAAATCTGTGCCGGTACCGAGGTTTGAACCCCGGACCCCCACTGCAGAAGTATGACACCTTACCCCTAGACCGCCAGGTCACTGATATTTAATCAATTATATCTAAAATTTATGTTCTAGCGCTACATGGAATTAAAACTAATATGCAAAACAAAGTATAAACACTTTTTACTTAGTTAAAAAGAAAAACTTACAATTCTGAAAATTGAGTGAGACCTTGAACTGCGTTCATTCATGTTTGTTACACCAATTCTTCTTATTTTTTCTCCTTTGCTCATAAGTACAAAAACCTTAAAAAAAAAAAA
>CABFWB010000058.1:490020-501525 GCA_902151455.1 Timema bartmani
ACAGTACTTAATTTGGTGTTTCAGTTAACTTCCACACAGATCCAGTTTTTAGCCACTAATCCAAAGCGTAAATCAAGTGAATAGTAGGTAGTTGGTAGAAAAACTGACGTAGGATTGTAGGAATAACACGCACACGACTCAATACAAACACCCACAACAAAAGTTAAACACAACACAAATTAATTAATTCTTTGCCCGGCACGCGTCAACAATCAAATCTAAAACACAGAGGAAGGGTGAGCAGCGAGGAAAGAGAGCGCCAATCCTGAGTGGAGGGATGTAGGCAAGGGGTTGGGTGGGGGTGAGAGGAGGGAAGGCCAATCTTTCCAGTGGACTCAACCTCTATTTCATTAAAGATTTTATTGATAAGGAGGCCAATATTACAACTGACAATATAAGTAAAAACCTCTAACTACTTTTAAAAATTATTTTTCATCTTTTTATTTTATTTTTTTAAGCTGGTGGCCGCCATTATCGTTTTCTTTTCGCGTACCCCCTAATGGCCTCTCACGTACCCCCTGTTGGGAACCGCTGAACTAGAGCATTAGTTAACTACGCCACTGAGCTGGTTGAATGTACTCAACTGTTGAATCAACCTTCACTTTTTCCTATCCTTCCTTTCCTAACGCTGGAACCATGATAAAATTAATGCTCACTTATTGTAAAGAAAATAATATGTGATCAAGTTACGCGTAACATAATGTAACATTACAACAATGGATCTGGGCTGTTTCAAAATAAATTGTTCACTAAAATTAAACCCAAACATTTAGGCTGATTTAGACTATAAGTACTTGTAATAGCTTAGAACCTCACTGTAAAAAAAAAAGAAAGTGTAACAAGAAGCTACAATATTTTACAGTTCAAGAGATGTGGCTCAACAATACCTAAGATGCTGTTTGCATTCCATAAACAAACAAATGAAGTACTAAATAGCCATGTTGACATGGCTCGCATAATGATTCACTGGCTGTATCATGTGGTACCCTTCCCTTAACATTTGTCATTCATGTAACATGAAAGCCCTCCCCTAAAAAACTAAGTGAACGTTAAGTGTATGTTAAGTTAACTGCATCATGATGGCTTTCGTTTAAAAACATGAGAACATTTATGTTATGTTATACTATGCGCAATGTTAGGTTTATCATCCTCAAATTATCAGTAGGCATGCCCCTTACCTGAAGATGTCTGTCCATAAGCAAATATTGTTCCATTGAAACCATGCACCGCATTTTCCACGATTGGTCTTGCAACACTATCGAAAATCTCTGTGTTTGTTGATTCCATGCCAAATACATGATCTACAAAAATAAAGCTGTGTTAAGTTGATTTAATACAAATATATAGAATTTTGTGGCGTGTGAGTAAAAATAACGCCTATAAGTTGGCTCATCCTACAGTGCTTACTAGGAATTAAATGCCATTTTGTGTAAGCCTAAGGTATATATGAGTCTGTAAACCCAGGGTATAGGAGTATGCAATCCTGAAAAATGTAAGTTAACATGTATTTGGACAATTAATCATCAACTGCTACTGTTTCCAGCCTGTGGCCAGGTCTATCAAGTAAAAGCCATCCATCTTCCTCTATACTTCCACCATTCTTCTTCCTTTAATCACTTCCATTCTTCTCTTCACATGCGCACACTTTGTTATCTGCTCCTACCATCTATTTCTTGGTCTCCTTTGTGGTCTTTTTCCTACATATTTCATCTCCATCATTCTCCTTGGTATTCTTTCCTTTTCCATCCTCATTACATGACCATACCATCTCATTCTTGCTTCCTATACTAGCTCATGTAGTCTGTTCATGATAGGTTTTTACCTGGATGACAGTTTGAAAATCATATGTTTGGGTTTTGGGTTGCCAACACTTGTAAAGGATCAGTGTTTTGTTATAAATGTTAAGTTTTTTAATTACCTGTTATATTTTACATTTAAAATAACGTTACACTTAAGTTTTCTTATACTATTCCATTACTTTTAATCATTTCTTTCTGTCCAATTCGAAACAATATTTTAAACATAATTAAAAGTACACTTATTCTTCGTTTTGGAACATTATTGACTGTGTGTAATATAGTGCATACATTAATACCTTTTAATACAGGCATTGTATTTACTTGGAAAAGAGAAAATACTTGCCATTTTTTTATATATAGTAAATTATTTTATGATAATTTTATAGTATTTTAAAATATTTAACTGAATAAAGTATTTTTATCCACTGCGTGGGTGAATCATTGTAAAAAGCTTGTTTCCGTCATGTTCAACCAGAAGGTTTAAATTCGCCGGTCGCCATTTTGAAGCAATTTTTGTTATACCTTTTGTGGAAGTGCTGTGAATAGTAATTTTTAAGTGGAATAAAATTATAAATAAGCTTTTATTCAACCTCAAACAAATATACAAATAATATTGGCCTAAATTACTGTGGTTAACTATCACATTCATATATTACCATCTGTTTTCATTACAGTTATCCAAAGTGATAGATGTCAACTGTTGGCATAGGGATATATTAGGAACTATTTCTAGTAACTTTATGAGCTATCATCCAAGTAAACTTAGGTCATGAATGAATCATGGGCCCTATTCTTTGTACTCCCACTCTTGACCAGATAACTTCCTTCCTTATCCTTATCTCCACTTTCTTAATCCCTCTTACCTTCAATATCCATGTTTCTGCTGCATATATAATTACGGGTACAAACTACAAAATATGCCCTATACAGCACACATCTTTTTCACGGCAGGTTTCTTACACACCTATTGAACAACTTTCCCTGCTGCCTGCTTCTTATTAGAAACTCCTTGCTCCCATCCTTCACCTTAATCCCACTCAAGATACTTTACATTAGCTGTATATTTCCCAGCTCTGCTCCATCCAACTTTATAGCTTAACTACACCTTATCCTTTTCCTTGTCATTACCATCACTTTACACTTCACCTAGCTAAATTTCACTTCACACTTTTTCTCTTCCTCATTCCATTCCTCTAGCTGTTCCTTGTATTTCCTATTCCTTCTTTCTTCATACTATTGGGTCTAAAGCAAACATAACTTTTATTCTTTCCTTCCCACTTCATTCATGGCCAGTTCCATTAAATCTCAGAGCCTTTAGACTTTACCGACCACATGGCTAAAATAAATGTTTGTTACACAAATTATTAAATGTTGCAAAGTATTCCGCTGCCCCTTCCCATCTACTTAAGTAGTGGTGAGAGAGCACTCCACCGTTTCACTCCATTTTTAATTTGAAACCACTCTGTCCACATCTCCTGTCTTGACACATATTCCACAATCCCCCATACAAACTCTTTACTCTCGTTACAACTCTTCTTTCCACTTCAGTTTCCTCCATCGCCTCCCAAACTTTATTTTAACCACACATCCCACTTTTACCACATCCACCCTTTTTCCTCTAATTGTTACTGCCATCTTTATCATCCTGTCATTCATCCCTTCTCTCACTACAAAGCCTACTCTGAATCTGGACCCACTATTAAGTAGTTAAATAAACAGCAAAGAAAGACAACTTTGAATAAAAGGTGCATGTACAGGGACTTTCCAAGCTATTTTATTAGTATTGTAATAAATTCCCCATATTTTCCACACATAATAAATCTGGATTTTCCCAGTACTCTCCAATGTGCAATTAGAACCCTACTATAGCCAGATGAATACAATAATGTCACTAACTTCCAATAGCAATATGTGATTTGTAATATTATTTAAGCTATTATTATTATGTAAATAGCAAAGATTTGGGTTTGTTTTGTAGGGAATAATATTCTAAAGAAGATTTAAACATAAAGTTGACCGAAAGGGGAGTGACTTGGGTTTATTTAAAAAAAAAAGTTTTATATTGTGAAATGCACTGAAAAAAGTACATTTAGAACCCAAAATAGGATAGCACAAAAAGATTTGGTCACAGAATCCTCAGGAAAAGTATCAATGTCAAAATATTATAGTAGAAGGCTCTATAATTTTTCAAAATAGGCAACTAAAATTAGTCTTTACTAAAGTGTAGGTTGAAAAATTGCACACGACACACAAACAAAACTTTAAATAGGCCCTAGAAAATGATACAAGTACTAGTTTAAATATAATTTTAATTTCCTTCATAAACTTGAAATGATTTTTAATATGTAACTTAAGGGTACGGTTATCTATTTTTTACTAGGCTATGAATTAAAAAATAACAAAATTAATATTCAGGCTTAAAAATGTACCCACTAAATTATAATAGCCAGGATTTAAGTATTAGGCCTAGTAATGAAAAACTTGTAAAATGTAAAAAAGATAAACCTAATATGTTTGACTGGCCAAATTCTGAGGGTGCAACTGTGGGATGACAGTGGAGCCCCTTTTTCTGAGAGCTTGGGTAGATTACTTCTCGAAAAACTGTTTCCACGATGCCACACGTACCAGGTTTTTTTAATATTTCTAAAATAGCTCTCTGTATCAAACTATCATTTAATTTTGTATTTGTTTTCATAGCAATTTATCCTTTCACTGACATTGCTGATTTCATTTTGCTGTGCACCCATATATTTACTTTGCTGTGATCGGTCGTCCTTAGCAGTCTGTATCAATTAATCCTTAGAAAGTTAAGTCAACTTCAACGAAGGGGTAAGAACTATAGACCAAAGAATAAGGACTCTGTGGACAGAGCAATCTGTTAGTGTGGAGTCGATTTCTTACAGACCATAACGCACCTTACTGATTCAATGTCTGTAGACAGGGCTTTACTGTAGCGTTACACATAGGCTGTATCCGAATGGTCAAGTACACTTGATTTGATAAATTTACACTTTACACGGACTTGAGATTGAAGACTGCAACAGACTTTTCGAACGGCAAACTACTGTTTACACGCCCTTGAGTCCGAAGTGCTGCTTCCTACCAGTGATCTTAGAAACTATTTTAAGCGCCATCTATCAGCAGGGAACGAAAGCGAATACAAAGTTTTAATATCCATTCCCGCTTCTTTTCACTAGACATTTCCAACACAACACAAAAACACTACTACAAAAGCAGTACCAGTACAGTAAAAATACTTAATCACAGATAACAGATCACATATCACACATCACAGATCACATTACTCTAGCACACAAAAAATTAAAACCGTTGCCAGTCAAACTCCGCATCGACAGCGTGTCAAGGGTAACTTTCAGTCACCCTTGGACTCAAGGGCTTGTGAGGGGTGCATCGGCACACTTCGTGACTAATCGGAAGGTTATTTACTCGATCACGTGATTGTCAATGCAACTATCGAGTGTACGTCAAGGGTCGACGGCGCGTGAAGTAGACTATTCGGATAAAGTCTGATCCTGTTCATATTTATGTGTTTGACAACATTTTCACTGGTTGTTCAATTCACAATCTTATTGCATATATTTCTTTGTTGATTTGGCAATGTCTACCCTTTTCTGCGGATCTAACAGTCAAATATATTTTATCACGCAGTATATTTGCTGAAGTTCTGATATTAGTACTATCCAATATATTCTATAGTAAATTATAACTAATATTAAAATTTAATTTAGTATACAGTTGAAATCAATGAAAATTAGTTTTGAAGATTTGAATATAAGCTAGGTCCATAAATAAATTACTCTAAGAAAATAAGTAAAGTTATACTATGGATTTTACACACTTTATAATAAACTCCACTTACCAAACCTAAAAACGTCGCCCTTTTCTTTTCCAGTAATTGGATCCACTCTGTAGATATAATCATCCTTTACTTGCCAATTTACTGCATGGCTGTCTAGCCTTTCTCTTGAAATTAAAGGTCTAACTTTAATAGCAACTTTAATATTTGCAGACATGTTGAATAAATTTGAAAATTAAAAATATCCTATCAAACCATTCATAGGTACTCCTGAGTCTTGAAAAAATAACAACTATTCATAGTTACTACGTTAGTACCAAATTAATTTATAACGGCTTCGATCTTAGCTAAATAGAATGTTACAAAAGACATTTCAATTTAAATGTTTCACTGAG
The DNA here is from genome assembly GCA_902151455.1 of Timema bartmani. NCBI lineage: Eukaryota > Metazoa > Arthropoda > Insecta > Phasmatodea > Timematidae > Timema > Timema bartmani. The sequence goes on from CABFWB010000058.1 coordinate 496,032, forward strand.
TAAACTAAAAACGAATATCAAAATGTGTTAAACGTCGGTTAAAGTCAGTGAATTTAAATAATGTGTAAATGCTCATGATTGGTGGTTGTTTGAGGCTCGCTTAGAAATTCTTATACAAGGGACTAGCCAGCGAGGTGCGTTCAGAGAAAAACATCTGTGAATGAAATTTAGAGTGAGAGAAATAAACTTTATAGTATTTCTTTCTCACCTAAACACATACAAAACAATGCTCTATTTATAGTATGTACTCTAGGTACTTTATAGGAATTTATAAGATAAGGCAGTGTATGATTAGTTGAAGAAAAAATAGACTTTTGTTGAATGTAATAAATATGTTAAAGAAAGATTTGATTAGCAAAATAATTTCAAAATTTTGACTGGATATAGGTATAAAAAATTAAATTATTAGTCAGATTATTAGAGAGGAAAAATAATTGCTTCATTATTAATTAAAAATGGAATGTCTTGGAGCCATCTGTTAAAAATGATAAGTTTGTTAGTATTATTTTTGGATGTTATCAGATTGTTTGGAAATTATATCATAGGTTAAATGTTTTTATTTTAAAAAGTTATTATACTAAGGAAATAATACTTTTAAAATAGATATTACTTGGCACGCGTAAGATATAATATTTATCCAAATTTATTATAGTTTTTTCGACCTATAAATATCCTTTAAAAGAAGCTAACAGTTACACTTCTTTTTTTTTTTTAATGGGTGTTCATTCATGAGAAGGACTATTCTCTAAGTGAAAATGTGGTTACTAGCAAGTTGAATTACTTCTAAGCAAAATAAAGCCTCCAAGGTACATGAGAAAATTACATTGTAGCTAAAAGTCGATATTTGTATCTTAAAAGCTTGCATATAATATATCGAATACTCACTTACTTAAGGCATTAGGAACTCGAAAGTTCATTGCCATACTTACAAAAGTATGCCACCTATTCCTATCTTGAGCTTGTTCTATCCACTTCACTTCATTATACCCTATCTTTTTTTAAGTCTATTCTAATGTTATACTCCAATCTGGATCTTCCCATTTCCCAATAGTCTCTTCCCGTTGGGATTACAAGTCAATACTCTGAACAAAGTTCTAGATTTTTTCATTCATGCTGCATGTCCTACCCACCGTAATATACGAGACTTGATTAATGATTATTCTAACAATGCCTTGTGATAAGTACAGAGTATGTTACTTAGCATTATGGAACCTACTCTTATCGTAGAGGAAATCACATAATGATGAGTTACGTTCCTTAGTCCCCTTTTGGACCAAATATCTTCATAAGGATCTTGTTTTCGAACAATATATATATAAGGTGTTCATTCATGAGAAGGACTATTCTCTAAGTGAAAATGTGGTTACTAGCAAGTTGAATTACTTCTAAGCAAAATAAAGCCTCCAAGGTACATGAGAAAATTACATTGTAGCTAAAAGTCGATATTTGTATCTTAAAAGCTTGCATATAATATATCGAATACTCACTTACTTAAGGCATTAGGAACTCGAAAGTTCATTGCCATACTTACAAAAGTATGCCACCTATTCCTATCTTGAGCTTGTTCTATCCACTTCACTTCATTATACCCTATCTTTTTTTAAGTCTATTCTAATGTTATACTCCAATCTGGATCTTCCCATTTCCCAATAGTCTCTTCCCGTTGGGATTACAAGTCAATACTCTGAACAAAGTTCTAGATTTTTTCATTCATGCTGCATGTCCTACCCACCGTAATATACGAGACTTGATTAATGATTATTCTAACAATGCCTTGTGATAAGTACAGAGTATGTTACTTAGCATTATGGAACCTACTCTTATCGTAGAGGAAATCACATAATGATGAGTTACGTTCCTTAGTCCCCTTTTGGACCAAATATCTTCATAAGGATCTTGTTTTCGAACAATATATATATACATTTTTTCGTCTTTAAGGTAAGAAACCAAGTTTCATAATCAGTGTGTAAGGGTGTTGCCGTCTTAGAGGTGATGTGTCTAGTAATAACACTAAAAGGGGTCGTCCATACTCAAATTCTAATGTTGAAAAATAATATTATTGTTCATGTTTTTACCTTTGATAAACATACTTATAGATAACTTCCTAATATCTGTGGAGGTGAAAATGCAAGTTAAGCACTTTAGTTTATCAATATTTCGAATGCGCTTAGGTGGCATTGTCTACCAGAGACTACGAACGCCAAACACATTCAAAGACATACATTTTCATGCGCATGGCAGTTAATGGCTGTCTGTCAAAGTGGCCTTAATTTATAAGTATAGTTGAGTTTGAGTATAATATAGATTCCTACTGCACATTCTTTTACATAGACCGTGAATAGTCACCTGTGTTTGTACAAATACAAAAATCATTTCTTCAAAAAAGGGAAACTTGTTCATTACTTGCGTATAAAAAGCGATATCCAGAAAGGAACAGTGGACGTGTCTCAAAAGGATGCTGTAGTGAAATGGAACGAAGTAAAAATATATAATTTATCTCAAGGCAAGTTTGAGGAGTCCATCAATAGTGTTATTTATTCGTACCAGCAGCATGTTATGAAAAGTAAACCGTCAAATATACTTGATAATTTTCAAAAGGTAGGTGTATTAAAGTATATACCTTCTCCCTTCTGATAAATCGGTGCAGCTATTATACACGCGTTACGGTGACCGCCTGGTCTAGGTGTTCATGCTCTCAGTAGAGTAGACGATCGATAACGGGGAGATGGGGTTCGAATACCGGTCGAGTCTACTGAGGATTAGTGTTCCTAAATGGTTCCTCACTCTCCCTCCATGGAAATGCTGGAAGATTTTCTTTCAAATTATACCTTTTTAATATACATTTTATAATATAAGGAACGTCCTTGGATGGAACAGCTAATTAGATTGATTGGTACGATTTCTTTGGTCAATTAAACAATATAAATTAAGTAACATAGCATGAAGATAATTTATTCAAAGAGAAACTAATATATCAAGAAATTGAGTTAGATAAAACAGGTACAGTAACATTTCTAAAAATCATCATTGAGATTGTTATGTACTAGTAAAGTTCTGAAGTTAATTAGCATAAAACAAGGAAAATATATAAATCTGTGCAAAACACTATTTAAGTAGTAGCAGATTAAAGGATTATCTGATAAGCAATGAAAGGTGTAAATTAACAAATTGACTAGATTAGAGTTATTAATATTATAACTTTAAGACTCTATAAAATTTTGATACTTGAGATAAAGAGTATAGGTTGAACAGTGACAATAGAAAGATGATTGATAGAAAGGTTAAAATAGTTGAATACGTTATTATTCATGAAACTTACACACGTAAAAAAACAATTAGCCGTATAAAATCAACACGAAATATATTAATATTCAAGATAAGGCGTAACAAGTAACATATTTCACAAAATAAGTAAATAAGTGTAAAGGATTTAATGTTAAAGGCTTGTTATTCGAGTCAAATGGTTTCTAAAATTTGCTTGTGTTAACTATCAAGACAAGATTAATAGGAGATTTAATGGAAATCAACAGATGTGTCATCCAGGTTATGCTAAAATCAGTTATGATTTAATATAAATACAAGTTCATATAAATAAGTAATTGATTGTTATGAAAGAAGTATAACCAAAAAGATATTTTTTTTTACGTTTTGAAAAGTTTGAATTTAAGTAACGTTCCTTATCTCTGTGGTTTTAATATCTCTCCTTATATAATTTGTTGCTACTCTTGGCTGGGTAACGACATGTTTCAGCGATTACGCCATCATCAGGTCTTCAGATTGGGACTAAGATGTTATTACCGATGTTAACACAGTGCAATCGCAAAGTTAAATTTTAAAACGTGTGCAGGTTGCACTGTGTTGCAGCGCAATCGCTAAGTTACATTTTAAAACGTGTCTATGTAAAATTCGCCATTATTGTTTTGTTAGCAATTTATCGTTTATTCTAAAAGAGCTTTATGACTAGGTTTGTTTACAAAATAATGGATTTAATTATATTTTTTATGAGAATTTACATTCTTCAAAAGAAAATACCCTGTGTTTCAAGTGAAATATCTCATTTCGAATCTTTTAGCTAGCGGCAATAACGCCGCGAGTGCAAGCGATATAGATCTACTTGTCAACATTAGAGTTGCATTTCTATTCTGGTCCCTTTTCTGTGAAATATACCACAAAGTTCCAGTCATGAGGTGGGCACTCTTATAAGACTAGCTGATCCCGCAAACTAGTTTTGAGCACTATCGCTAGGAGCAGCTTACAATAATGCCACAGAGGAATGTGGGTGCGTCGACGTGAAGTCTATGGAAAAGCAAGTGAAAAACCGGTTTAAAATTCACCACTTCTGTTTTGTTAGCTATTTGACGTTTATTTTAAAGGAGTCAGCTAGATTTTACAATTTATAACGTGGTTTATTTATAAAATAATGGATTTAGTTACATTTGATTGAATTTGATATAAGAATTCATTAATTAACATTCCGCAATAGAAAATGCGTTGTGTTCCAAGTGTATAACGTCCCGCTTCGAATATTTTAGTTCGCGGCACTAACGCCACGATGTGGTTCTACTTGTATTTAAAAATGGGTTTTCAAGAGTTGGGTAGCCACACTCTTTAAGACTAATATAAAATGGCGTTTTCTATGGAATCTACATACTACCCCATTTTTCAAATTTCTACACCAACACTTTTGAAATCATGCGTTTTATGGACTGAACACGTTCGGTAAAATATTCCAATCTTCATCTCTATTAAATCAAGAGATACCAACATGATTCCCGTGGTAAAAGGGAGTGTGGGCTGTGAGGTATTGGTGGGGGTTAATATTGCTAAAAGTAAATATGCACATACTTAACACAAATGACTTTGTCCTTTCGGATCAGTTTATAAAATAAGACTGTTCACCCATAATTCTTTAATATAGGCCGTATCCGAATAGTCAAGTACACTTGACTTGACGCAGACTTCATGCAGACTCGATAAAATTACACTTTACACCCACTTGAGATCGAAAACTGCAACAGACTTTTCGAACGGCAATTACCCTTTACACGCCCTTGAGTCTGCAGTGCTGCTTCCTACCCGTGATCTTAGAAACTATTTTAAACGCCATCTATAATCGGGGAATGAAAACGAATACAACGTTTTAATATCCAAACCCACTTCTTTTCACTAGACATTTCCAACACAACACAAAAAACATTACAACATGAGCAGTACCGGTATAGTTAAAATACTTTATCATAGATAGCAGATTACACATCACAGATCACATTACTCTAGCAGACGAAAAATTAAACAGTTGCCAGTCATACTCCGCATCGACGGCGTGTCAAGGGTAACTTGCAGTCACACTTGGTCTCAAGGGCTTGTGCAGGGTGCAGCGGCTCACTTCGTGACTATTCGGACGGTTGTTCACTCGATCACGTGATTGCCAATGCAATTATCGAGTGAGCGTCAAGGGTCGACGGCGCGTGAAGTAGACTATTCGGATACAGCC
>CABFWB010000058.1:505629-551983 GCA_902151455.1 Timema bartmani
AGCAATAGAATCACTGCCGCATACAATGTCTTAGATCTCACATCCACTTTGTGTGAAGACCAACCTAGCCCCTTTTGGGGGCATGGAACTGATGAGCAGGGGTGTTTCTTCCTCTCATCCCGTATCCTGATTTAGTGCTTGGGTAGAGTTTCCATACAGTGAGGAAACTTAGTGGGGATTACCTCGTTAAAGAGATACAGGATAATCATTGCTGGAAGATGATCTAGGCCACGTGGTTCTAGCATTCATCTTTCCCCCTTTTCACAGAAATACTTTCCTGGAGACTTCAAACACGAGGTTTTTGTGGTCTTGTTTCACAAAACTCAAGTCGCAAATTTACACTTTTCCATGTTCCACAAAGTAAGTTGTTTATTTATGATCTTTGGTGATTAATTAAATTTTTATTTTTTTTCAATATTATTAGACAACATGAAACCTTTACAAAAATGCAAAATATAGTTATAGTTTACTGACATTTTAAGTGACGTTATGATTTTTTTTCATCATATCTAAAACCATCAAACAAAGGGTCAAAAACAATGATTAAAACAGTCCTATTTAAACAAACATCAACAATATATCCACCTTAAGTAACTTTTATTCAAACAATCCTATATATTATTTCTGTTGCTAACATCCCTTTTTCTCAACTAATGCAAAGCCTACAGCAATGAATAAGGTATCAGTGGATAGGATTTTTTAAAGACTTCTGACGTAACATACTCAGTTTACGTTAAAACACATTTGTTTGTTTAAAATTTAAGATAAAAGAAAAATCCAACAGTATTTTTGTATCAATTACCGAGAATAAACTCTATTTGTTATTTTGTATATAGGTACACTTTCGCTGAGAATTTAATTTCAACCCAACAAAAGACTAAATAATTTTTTGGGGGGAAGGGGAAGGTTGAATGTGTGAACGTTTTGCAAGGGTTTACTGATTTAACATAATAACCAAAACAGTCTTATAAATATTGAACTTTTGAAACAATGTTATTTAAATATTTGAAAAACATGTATCTATTCTATATTTTGCTTTTATCTTATTTTAACTTAATTTTGTTTAGCACCGCCTATTACCAACTGTTCATGTTATATGCCATGTACAAGTTATGCAAATGGGTTAAAGATTAGGAAGGTTGAATTTAGAGGAAGTGTACCTGCTTTTGCGTGGAGTGGGAAACCATTTAAGAATAACCACCCTCAGCACACCCAACCAAGACCAAACCACCATATCCCAGTCATCAACAGTCTAGTCTACTGCGAGAGTGACGCCTTAGATCGTGCGGCCACCTAAGTGGGTTTAAATTTTAATATTTTAAAAATAGCTTGTATAAGAAATTAGCTGAATCTTTATTTCGTCCAACTGATCAAGAAAGTAACTATAATGTAAGAAATTTATGATTATTTTATAATTTATATGCTTGAGCAATACTTCCTTTTTTCATTTATCTTTTTTCAAACACTTGAGTTCTAATATCATTCTTTCCTTCATCAATGACTAGGCTTAGTATAGATCCTCTGTTTCCATATTTTAGTAAGGGAGCTTATCATTCTTGCTTTGATTAGCAATTTTACAATCTTTATATTTTTTAATTAGTATTGGTTGTATAAATAGAAAGAAGGTATAATTTTGTGAGGAAAGGGAAAGTCTACTAGGTGGAGCCAGTGGACCTTCAAGAAACCTTGCCCCAGACGAGAGACATATTCGAAATAGAACCCACATTCATGTGTGTTGCCGACAATATTTTCTTTGTATTAATAATGTATTAAGTGTTATATATAAACCATTTATGAACACCTCACAATGATGTGTGGTGCTCATAATAATTAATATGTGCTGGTTTATACTGTATATAGTGTGCTCATGCACCTTAAAATCCATTAATGAAACTTCTAATTTCATTCAGTGGGAAGTTATCAGTGTTACCATAAATATGTAACCTAAGTTATCAGAGCTAACCAGAATATTAAGTTGCACGATGATTATGAGACATTTTAGATAACTGTTTACAACAGTAAATCTATGTAAGGAAAACCTCTTTTCGCTTTATGAGGTAATTGTATTATATTTGGAAGAGGTATAGGGAAGGTAGATAGAAACATTTTCTCCCTTTTGTGTTTTTTTGGTTTCCTCTTTTAGGAAGTTGCGTTGCGTGTTTCACACTCCTCCCTGATGAGTTCCGATAGAATGAAACCTAGGTCGGGGTATTGGGCAGTGACGATCGATTTTCTTTAAGAGGCAACCATAACCTCTTTGTTCAGTGGCAGCAATGTAAAGTGTGAACTGTGTTCTTCTTTTCATTGTAAAAGCCATATTGTGTTCATCCCCTTTTATATGTTTCTATCCACCTTTCCTATACCTTCTTCCAAATATAATGTTTACTACACTAAGACATTTACTTCCATCCCCAGTATGGCAACAACACAAATAGCTATTTAATATAGCGGCCCATTTTGTGTTCATCATAATATTAAGTTCTCCATCTAACATTTATATATTTTAACTAATCATTGATCAACATGGTCGTTTGACAAACCATAGTAAACCAAATAATATATCTCTGTGATTTAACAGACTGCTCTATATAGCCTATTATAAAAGGCTTGGAAAATGGTAAGTTCAACCTAAAATCTAAAGCATGTTATTCACTTGCAAATACAGAAATTAATTTTTTGAAAACTCCACAGAGTTTTTTTAATAATTTATTTGTCATGAGAATGTCAAGATGTTCATCCAAAAATACTGTTGGAAGTAATAATTTTTTGGAATCAAATTTATGATTGTTTATTTGTGTTTTTGGTTCATGAGCTGAAGAATACTTTTCAAATAATATTTTTTCTATAAGCTCATTAATTTGATACCAATTATTTGTGGCCCATAACATTATAATATTTTCATGAAAAACCAATACAATTAAAAAAAAAATCTTCAGTAGTTTGAGCAAGGAAAATCATTGGAACAATATTTCATCATAACATAATCATACAAATTGGGTTATTGCCATCAATGGTTAAATATTTATTTCAAAAAGGTATAAAAATAAATCAAATGCTCAAAAAAAATAGTTTTTTTTTATTCAGGAACATACAAAACTTAAAAACTTTTCTTTTTATGAGAAGCTACCGACCAATAAACTATTAAGACAAATATGCAGCTTCCGATAAGTAACATTTTCCTTTTGTATTCATAAATCACTTATTGCACAAGAAATGCTTACTACAAAAGACAGGATTTTCCAAACTATGGTATGCGTCGCCCCAGGTGTACGCAAAATATTTCAGAGGGTACACTGAGTTTTATCAATCATAACATATTTTTTGATAATAGTTAGTCTGATAAACTAATTTATGCAAATTTTGATGTGATGTCATGAAAGCCTTTATTCCCCTATGTCACAGCATTATTTACCACTAAGGCTTTACTAGAATTTGAAAGGGCCGTTTATACTTTAAGAATAGCTGGTGTACAAGGGCGCCCGCAGGTGGCAGTGGTCGGGGGGCAATTGTCCCCTCTGAGATTCTGAGGTTGTATAAATATTAGAAGTAGGCTAGTCCCACCCAAGTGTTCTTAAGTAGTGCTCAAACAGTGGACCTAGCCAACAGAGAGTTATAGAAATATAACTAATAAAATAATTACTAGCGCCCGCCACCAGGCCACCTACTGACCTTAGGATAGATAGTTTGGCGCATGCGCGAGCAATTCGAACAGCATTCGCTATTCGACCCATGAAGGTCAAGTGTACACCCACGAATTTGGATAAATTTGAAACATTTTTCTTATGTTGTATCCTATTTTCAGGAGACAAGGATTGCCTTAAAAAGTGTCTTTTGAGACTTCAGTTTTAAACATTTTTTCGAGAGTGCCCCCCTCTCCCCTGAAAAAAACTCCTGCGGGTGTACTTGCTGGTGTATGTGTCCTTTTTTATGAAGAGATGGTTGTACCATGACCCTGTGAGGCGAAAGTTTAGGAAACACTGTGTGAGATTATGAAAAACCAACTTTTAAATAATATTGGGGTACAAATTTTGTAGAATAGTATTTAAACTTTTATTTTCTAACGGTCAACTTTTATTCACCCACAACTTGTCCGCACATGTGCACATGCTGTTTTGTTGCTATGCACCACAAAAAGTTTCTGTCCAACTTCAACAACATTTTATCATCTTTAAAATTAATAATAATAAAGATTAATACTACTGAATAGTTTTTAAACCTAACATTTTGAATTACAGTTTTCCTTTTCCTTTAAAACATAACTAGTTTTAGTTTAATAAAAACTTAACATACCATATAACTTGGAGCAAAACAATATAGTCATTGGTAACACAACATAATACAAAAAAGTTTAGTTATTTGAACTGTGATTACAACTTTTTATTTTAACAAGTCAATCAATCTGCAATACGAATAATTTCAAATCATGCAAATTAATACCAGGCTTGATGGAAGAGAGCCGCATACTAGTCTCTAAAATGTGAAGTCAGCCTGCATTGAGCAATGTTGCAAGATGCCATCCTAAAACATACATCAACAATCAGATCCTAAAGTTTAAATCAGGTTAGAATGATTAAGTGACTTGCCAACATAAAGTAGCCATTAGTCATGGAAAAGGCCTAGGTGTAGGCCTATCTGCTACACCAGCGATATTCAATCTATGGCATGAGGTCATCTGAAAGGGTAAGTAAAAATTGACAATGATATCAATAAAAACTAAATAAATGAATTGAATGAATCAAGAACCAGGCCCCATCCTTTCACTCACCTACACTTGTCCAGGCATGGAATTCTGTAAAAACCAGGCACATGTCAAAAATAGTGATGTATTATTATAGCGCTTATATTCTTTTCATTACAATCTTGACCCTATCCTTTTTTTTTAGCACTGCATCTTACTACTCGTTCGGGTTTTCCCGCTTTTATGTACTAATTACGCTAATGGTTTTAGAGATTAGGAAGTTTTTATTTATATGAAGTATACCCATATTTTCATGGACGGAGAGTGGATAGCCATTTTGGAAAAACCACCCTCAGTACACTGGACCAAGATTCAAACCTTAATCTACCTGTCATCGACCCTCTAGTCTACTGAAAGTGTAGCACGTTAGACCATGCAGCCACTGAAGCAGGTTAATATATTTTTAAAAATATTTAATACCGCATCTTAGTACCCGTTCGGGTTATATGATTAAGTACTAATTACCCTAATGGATTAGGACTCGAGAAGGTTGAATTTAGAGGAAATTGAACCCGCACTTGTGTGGAGGGAGAGTGGAAAACCATTTAGGAAAAACCACACCCAGTTTACCCGACCGAGATTCGAACCTTGATCTCCATGTCCTCGGCAGTCTAGCTCAACACAAAACTAGCGCGTTAGCCAACTACGCCATTGAGGAGTGTGTTAATCCTTATTCATACTGTCTTTATATTAAGTATGTATTTAATACCCTGCAGAAATGTTGGACGAAGTATGAATAATTTGGGGACATTAAATCCAACTAATGTTTTTTGGGGGCAAGCCAGCACAAAAGATTGAATACCAGTACACTAAGTCATCCGAAGGTAAAATTTACATTTCTTTTCCAAGCACAATAGGTTTTAGAATCTGGGGCATGTCCAATGGAAAGGACAGTGAACTCTACACTTATCTTGTGTTTGTCATCATTCAAGAAGGATGTACAAGTAGTCAAATTTTTGAGTACGAACAAGCTTTAATAGACACCTGAGATTGGGCTTTTGACAATTTCAAGCTTGTTGTATAAGGTTATTTATCTTCATCTTATTGTGTTTCCTGTGATGGATATATTCAGTAGTGGGATTCACCCGGCTCGCACCGATTTGGGCGAACTTGTTCATAGAATTTCCCAAGTTCACCAAACCGGTCCTTAGTTTTTTCGAATCGGCTGCTATTCACGTTGCTGTCATGGATTTTATTCCCTAGTAATGTGCTACATTAGCAAAATTTGTGGAAGAAGTTCAATATCAACCTTGGTCTTATCGACTTAGTAATCAATACTCATCATTACTATCGAGGCACTAAGGACATATAGCCTGAGCATTTTTTTTATCGATTCTCTTAGTTCTTGGTGCTAGCACTGCAAGCACTCAAGTTATTACGTTATGGTTCTAATTGCGATGTGATGGGAAATACATAAACATGCTCATTGAGCAATTCATTTCTGTTTGCTCTCTAAGATTAACTCTGTACTCTTATCACATTCCATTAGATTTTCACATTGATTATCTATTTGCTATAATTAATTAATTTTAGCACCGCGTCTTACTACCCGTTCGGGTTATACGCTTAAGTACTAATTACACTAATGGATTAGGAATTGGAAAGGTTGAATTTATAGGAAGTGAACCCGCATTTGCGTGGAGGGAGAGTGGAAAACCATTTAGGAAAAACCACCCCCAGTTCACCCGACCGAGATTCGAACCTCGATCTTCCCGTCCTCAGCAGTCGAGCTCAACGTGACTAGCGCGTTAGCCAACTACGCCACTGAGGCGGGTTATTTGCTATAGACTGGAAGTGTATGATGATAGTCAATTAACGATTTTGAATTATTTTAAGGAAGGTAATAAAATATAACCTTAGTAAAATATTCATTGTTTTTATTTTTCACTATGAAAGAGAACCTGTTGCTAAAATTTTTGAATTCCACCACTGGATTTATCATGGCTTACTCTTCTCTATACTTGTATGGCTGATGTTTGTGAAATGTGTGGTTAAGGTGAGGAAGAACACCTGTTCATTGGAATGTTAAGGTCACCAAAACTAGTTGTTGAACGGAGATGAGTATGAGTCAAAGATAAAAAATAAAAGTTGCCTCTTGTTGCGAAACGAGATATGTACTCTGTTTACCCTGAAAGTTAGCATTCTTTCTTTGATGGATTAAACTATGGCGCTATCTTGTTAGCTACGCTATCGTGGAAATATGGAAGGTATACTTGCTGAACGTACAGCTAGAAAAATATTTCTTTAACTTGTTCCTCTAGGCAGATGTCTTTCTCCGGGATAGTATCAAGGTTAGCACCAATGATGAGATGAGGAAGGGAATTGAAGGGGTGTACTTAAATAATATAAAATTGAACCATAACTAATCTTTCATTTACTAATTATAACAAGTCTATTTTCAAATCAACCTTATTTATTTACTATGGCTGTTTTTAAAAAGTTTTTAATAACAAGACATTTAATGTTTTGATCATGTTTTATGTATTGTAAAAAAATATTAATTATATTGTCATATTAAAGCTTTTTTATAATTTTAACAAATATGATTTAATTTTTATTTGCAGAGTTGCATTTTAGTGTTATTGATTTAATGAACTCGATACTTGAGAGCTTTCTATGCCGGCTCGAGCTCGGCTCAAATCAAAAACGCTGGAGCTCGGAGAGTCCCTCATAAGTTACCAAATTGTGTTTGCTTCTATTTATTATAAAGAAAAGAGATTACTACAGAAACATACTCACTTGATTTTGTACTATCAAACACTTCCTGTCCAGTAAATATCGTCTGGGTTAAAGGAATTTATTAGCTTCTGCAAGAATAAAAATCAAGAGTAAAAGTTAAACAGGATAGTTATTTTTCTAATAAACAATTGAAATACTATCACTATCTTACTATAATTTTAATTATACCTGAGTGAACTGATTAAAACTAAGATTTTTGAGTTATCAATATTACTTAGTTTATATTTAACTTGTTCTTATACTTATAAATAAAGAGAAAAATAAATGAGTAACTAAACAAATTAATGTTGTAAAACAATAATTAACCTCAACAATGTAACTCAATAATTTCTACTATGAAGCACACAACATAATCTTTTTATAAAATCCTAAGATGATTTAAAATACCCAGCCTAATTAATATACTATTTTTTTATTTGTTTGAGGTAGCCTATTTAACGTGCACTTTCTGAAACTAGTGATTTTTATCAACATAGTAATGACATAAACAAAACTTAAATCTAAAACAGACACAACATCCAGCTCCCCCGGCCGTTTATTTGTCACTGTGAAAGGGGAAACCCACATTTCACCAATGATACATTTTTTGGCCATGCTGGGAATCAAACCCGGGACCCTTAGCTTATAAGGCAGACCCGATACCAACTGAGCTAAGATGTCAAACCTAATACCCTAAATAATAGTAAATTTATCATATAAAAGTATAAATAAGATTTTATATTTGATTTTATGCAGGGAGTTGAACAGGAATCGTAAACTTAGTTTGCTTAAGAACCAGAACTGGAATCAATACATATTTAGGTTCATAAAGGTTCTTATCGATTCTTAAAAGTTCTAAACTTTTATAATTTCATATTATGTCTTTCTTACTCTAACTTCATTTTATTTTTAAATACTCTCTCTTCCTCTTTTTTAAGGGATTATAAAAGTGTCAATGAGCACTTAGAAGTAAGCACTAATGAAGGAATGATTAATTATTGTCACATTAAATATGGTTTTATCATTTTATTCTTTAGGAAGATATAGTTAACTTTTAGTGTCACCCAACATTTCTAAGAGGGGGGTATACTGAGAAATAAGAACTACCTCACTTGAACAACCAGTCTAAGTTAAATACAAAGGAGTAACATAAAAGTTTTTTCCCAATTTATGTAGTTGGCCGACCAGTATACAGGGAAGAAAAAATTAGGGGGTTGGGGTTGAAGGGTTACGAATTGTAAATCTTTTCACTTTTTGCTTTCAAATATCAAGTTAGAAGTAGTCCTTAGAATCTTTTCACTGTGCGGAAGTTATTTTTTGTTTGATTTAGCTAATTGGAATTGTTTAAATAATTTGATAGATGGGGTGAAATTTCTTTAAATATAACAGGGACATTAGATGGTTATTGAAGTTAAGTATATAGAAATACATATTGTAGCCTGTAAACTTGTAGCCTGTAAGCTAACTAATTTTTTTTAGGATTTAAATAAAGTACTGTGCTAACAAATCAAATTAAAAATATTCAAAATGAACTTGAGAATATTACCATAACAACATTTTAATAGCTTATTAGTAAAGTCTAAAATATTGTTTTTGTAAAGTGATTTTCGTTATTAATTTGAAAATTAGATGAAACTATTTTGATAAGTCTTTTGAAATATGGCAGATAAAAATATATAAAGTAATCTCTTTTTTTAAATGGTAAACAAGTTGTGCATTTATGAAGATATTGTTGGTCACACTTAACGACTACTGGGGGATGCTAATGCGACTTACAGCAGATTGTAGGCACTTTTATAGGTTTAGTGTAGAACTATCAACACACACATGATCTTTAACTGTGGAAAGATCTACTTGTATCAACAAAGCACTAAAGCTATACTTTTCTCAAATATAACTTCTAGCTGTCAATGTTATCGCATACAAACTTTATAATCTTCTCTCAAATCTTAGAATACCATAGTTCCTTTTAGCACCGCTTCTTACTATTTGTTCAGGTTGTATGTGTATGTACTAATTACGCTTATGAGTTAGGGATGAGGATGGTTGAATTTTGAGGAAGTGTACTCACA
The DNA here is from genome assembly GCA_902151455.1 of Timema bartmani. Taxonomy (NCBI): domain Eukaryota; kingdom Metazoa; phylum Arthropoda; class Insecta; order Phasmatodea; family Timematidae; genus Timema; species Timema bartmani. The sequence goes on from CABFWB010000058.1 coordinate 515,158, forward strand.
TTTGTGTTGAGGGATAATGGAAAACCATTTTGGAAAGAACAACCTAAGTATAGCTGTCAGAGATTCAAACCCTGATCCCCCTATAATTGACAATCTGGCCTAACATGAGAGTGATGCCTTAGACCATGCATCAACCAAAACAAATATTGTCCTAGTTATAAAGCTTGGTTTAAATTAGGGGAATAACCAGTACATTTACCTAGGAGTGATGCAAAAGTAGAAATTATTGAGATAAAGGCCTAAAAGACATATATTTTGTCTAAAAAAATTAGCTCTCATTGCTTAAGGCTTAAAAAAGCTGTCTGTGGCAGTGAAAGCTATTTTTTTTTTGTCAATTAGCGTTTTACCTCGACAATTTATTTACCAGTAGTTTTCATAACAAGTTTTTATTTATTTATTTGAGGTATTTAAAGTGCACTTTCTGAACTGACTGATTATTTCAGCACACAACTTATAAACTAACTTAAATCTAGAACTTATACAACATCCAGCCCCCAGCCATTAAATCAGTATTGTGAAAGAGGAAACCCACATTTCACCAATTATACATTTTTCGGTCCTGTTAAGAATTAAACTTGGGACCCTTAGTTCAGTAGAAAGACACGCTTCCAACTGAGCTAAGGTGTCAGACAGAATTAGTTATAGGTAGATCAAGTGAACTCAAGATTATAATATTACCTTAATATCGCTCATGATATTTTCTTTATCAGCTTTGATCACCGTTAGTATATTAGGTACACTTCGTAAAGGAGTCAAATGCACTTTTCCAACAATGTGACCCGTTGTACTCCTCTTCAATCCGGGCACATTTAAACTAAATAAATAAAGTCATTAAGTGCATGAAAGATTACTAATTTCAGTAAAAAAAAGTTCTTATAGGCTATACTATACATATAAAAATGAAAATTGTGTATGATTTTAATTTCAATATAGAAAATTATCTCATCTGAAATCAATATCTGTCACTATAGTAAAATGCACTATGATAAAATATTAACATACGCAGTGGAAACGTGGGTAATGAATTATTATTATTATTATTATTATTATTATTAGCATCACGTCTTACTACCCACTCAGGTTATACGCCCTTACGCTAATGTGTAATGGTAGGGTGAATGTGAGATGAAATGAAAGACCTAGAGTTTAACGTGGAATCTGAACCATGGTGGAGGCCTGTCATTCCACAAATTCACAAGTTGTTTTTAATATACGTTTTGTTAGAGGTGAAGGAAGGGTTTGGCATTAATATAAATTCGTGCCGGGACAGAGGACTGAACCTCGGACCCCCAGCACAGAAGTCTGACACCTTACCTCTAGACCACCAGGTCAATGGGTAATGAAGGAGCAGGAGAAAAGCAGAATTCAAGTATTTGAAATGAAACTTTTGAGAAGTACTATAGAAGTGAAACACATATGAAGGATGAGATATGAAAGGGTGAGAGGAACAGTTAAGAAGGAGCCAGTGCAGGACAGGATAGAAAAGGCATGAATAAGGTATTACGGTCATGTGAGGAGAATGAAGGAGAAGATACCAAAGAAGATGCTGGATAATAAAGTGGGAGGCAGGAGGTCAAGAGTAAGACTAAAGGACATATGGCTGAAGGGAGTGCAGAGAAGTTTGGAGGAGAGATAAAAAGACTGGGGTCATTATGGAGGAGCAAAGGTGGTGGGGAGAAAGGATAGTTGGAGAGGCTTATTTATGTTCTGAACAAACCTGGCAAGTGGCTGGGAGCTTTTCAAGATAATAATAATGATACAAAAACATATTAGTACAGTTTATGCAAATATTTTTCAAACGCATGGTAGTTAATTCAATCCATGGTTACTATAAACATTTAATAAAACTACAACCACTTATCTACAAACACAACAAGATTAGGATCAGTAAATAAATATTTGATAACAAAGATGACTAATAACAAAATTAACATTTCAAAAGAAGTCTCTCAATAAATCAAGATGATGATGATGATGAAGCAGCTAAATGAAGTGAAACAAATATCAAAATAATTGATGAGTAACACAACACTACTTATCTTAATATTTTTAAAATACTAAATAGAATAAAACATGGACATTAGATGTGAGAGAGATTAGGAAAGTGGAGGCCATAGGAATTAAGCTTTTGAGGAGCATGCCACAAGGACAAACAAGATTATTATAATTATATTCAAGCAAGAGTTGGGGTATAGGAAGTGCATGAGAAAGAATAGGAAGCATAGGTAATATGGTATTGTCATGTAATGAGGCTGGAAAAAGAAAGAATCTCAAAGATGAGGATGGAGATGTATGTAGGAAAAAGACCCCAAGGGTGGCCAAAAAAGAGATGGATGGAGCACATGATAGCAAGTATTCAAGTGATAGGAGAACAATGGACGTTAATAAAAACTGAAAATAGAGGTATTTTATTAAATTGACCCGGCCACAGGCTGGAAACAATTAATGATGACGAGAGAGAGTAAATGAGTTACATAGCTTGGTGATGAATTATCATTCTTTGAGGATATAAACTTGGCAGAGAAAATGACTAAATGTGGTACAAATTACGCAATTTATTAAAAACATTTTGAAACCAGCATTGATACAAAAACAAACTCGAATACACTTGTATAGGTCCTTAGAATGGTATGTATTCTGATATGTAAGTGAAGCTTGGACAAAAAGGAAAAAGGATTGAAATAAATCTACAGCATGTGAGATTATATTTATGAGAACGGCAAGTTATACCAAATAGAATCATAAAAGAAATGAAGACACTATAAACCAACTTAAGATAGAGCCAGTATTGAATTACATACACCAATGTAAGGACAGCTGGAACAAACACACAAATAGAATCATTAGGAATATATACTTACTCTATGGCATTAGGAACTCGAAAGTTCATTGCCACAGTATGTATTTACTTACTCTATGGTATCAAGAACTGGAAAGTTTATTGAGACAGTTACAAAAAAATAGGCCCCCTATTCCTATCTGGAGCTAGTTCTATCCAGTCAACCTCATTACACCCTAAAGTATCTCTTTCAGGTCCATTCTAATGTTATCCTCCCATGTACATCTAAGTCTTCCCAATAATCTCTTCCCATTAGGTTTGCCAGTCAATACCTTGAACCCGGTTCTAGATTCTCCCATTTGCATGTCCTGCCCACCATAATTTGCAAAATTTGACTACCTTAACAATGTCTTGTGATAAGTACAGGGTATGTAACTCATCATTATGGAACCGCATCCACTCCCCAATATCTCCATTTCTTTTTTTGGACTAAAGATCTTCCTAAGCACCTTGTTTTCGAAACACCAAGTTTATTTCCGTCATGTAAGGTAAGAGACCATCTTTCACAACCATAGAGAACCGATAAATTTATTGTTTTGAATATTCTGAATTTTACATCCTTTGGCAGCAGGCAAGATGTTAATATATCGTTATTGCTAGTTAAAATTGTTCCTAAATATTTAAACTCATTAGCTTTGTCAAATGATATGTTGTTTACAGTAATCTCTAAATTATCGTCCTCAATCTGTTTTCTGTGTGATCATATACTTAATATTTTCTGTGTTCACTTCTAAACCTATTTTCTTATTAGCATTTAATAAAATGTCTGCATTTCTTCAGAGTTTTAAAAAAGCAGAAAAATGCTTGATAGGCCTTAGTTTAATTGATACAATTTTCACAATTTATGAAGAGTTTTTAAAACTTAAAGTTTGGTTTCATTTAAAAATTATTAAAAATCTAGGAACTAAACTAAAGTAACAATCAATCTCTTGACTGGTTTGTTAACCTTATAAAGTATATTTGTGTTAAATAAGAGTATATAAATTTGAATAATATGGTAATTAATTAAATAAATTAAGTATTGAGCATTCTTTACCATTACCTTCCTTATAAATATGGTTACAGCCTAAAGTGAAAAAACAAAACACTTACGATTCGAGCTCTTGAAAATATTGCATATATCGAGTTCGATTTAACTCTATAAATGCGATTGGTATGCTCTTGCTTTCCAGTATTTTTATTAGGACACTATAACCAGTGAATGGCGTGTATTGAGTAACTAGTTCAGCAGTGCATATATATGGCATGTGGCCTAAATTTAACAAGTGTGATTTGAGTCCACCAATCGCTGAAACACAATAAGAAACAAAAGTTAAATGAGAAATAAAAGGACACTCATAAAAAAAAAGTGTCAATGTGGCCACAAGATCTAAGGAAAAAAAACCCCAGCTTTTCCTTGATCTAAAAATCAAAAAATCCAAATTTCCGCCCGGTTTAGATTCCCGTGTCCAGCTGTCATTTTTCAATTCAAACAATATATTTAAAAGGATGTTAAAAAATTTGATTCTCAATTTGTTATAGATGATGATTTTTTTGAATGGGATGAAAATTAAATTATGACTTGACTAAATCCATGTTTAAATAAGGTGCAATAAAGAAATTTATCTTCCCTAGATAACCAAATCTGTCATTTGCTCTGACCAATTACAGAATTCTCTGATATTTTCTGCTATTTATCACATGTCAAGGATTTAAATAATTTTACTGACTATTAATAGCCACTATATGTGTAGCTAGGACTGGAAATTACAATGGTGAGTTATTTACTTTTCTTAGCCCTCAAAAATATAATTTAAAAAAATATTATACTAACAACGTACAGATTATTTTTACACAGTGTGGCTCTTGAGGTAAAGATGTTGGTTGTAATGACTTGATCATTTGTGATGAATCATTGGTTGGATGTGGAACAACCTCATTTGATGTCTCCGAGATGTTGTTTGAAAGAGGCACTTCAACATGTAATTGTGGCATATGTTGGGCTGGTTGCTCTTTGCACATGTTTTCTTGAGGCACATTTGTTAGAGTTTCTTCCTGAAGCTTTATTACATCAGTGTGTGATTCAGGTTGAGTGATGACAGATATTTGTATCCTATTGAGTTCATTTAATAATTCGTTCAATACAGAATTCCCCGTTGTGTCTGACAAGTTTGCGGCTGACTCATTTGAATGAAGGTCATTATGAGTCTTATTCAATTCAAACTTTGAATCTTCATCACTAAAAAAAAAAAAGTTTTATTTACACATATATATTTACATATGCATATAAATCTCTAGCACACTATCTTACCACACTCATAATTATCTTTGAGAAAAATAAGAATACCTTATGTGCAATGATTTTACTTGTTCTGGTTTTAATCAACCATAATAATTTGAGAATAATGGAATAGTCCTAGCAGTTTCCTGATCTGAGTGCAGTTGAGAAATGTAAAATTTATGAGCTGTGTATGTTTGTTTCGTAACCTTAAAGTGTGTGAATGTGCAGGTTCGCTCAAATGAAAATGATGTATACATGTAGTCGATGATGTTATTAATTTTGATGATTTTGTTTGAAAGTGTGAAGTAATTAAAAAAATGATGTCAAACAAATGTTGATATCTAAGCAATTGTTAAAAAGAGCCTTTGGAAGAGGTCATTAAGTTTGTTTGTGTGTGTGTATGTGTGTGTGTGTGTGCATCAGAACCAAATCATGTTCTGAACATGATAAAAAAGAAAAAAAATTTGTTTGAATTTTAACATTTCAAAATATTTCACAAGTTTCCCTTACTTCTGCATGACTTGGTGACTCCCCCAACTTTCAGTTACTTTCCAGTTTGCTATGCACCTTAAGGTTGGTTAAATAAGTTTTTCTAATGTTAAAGTTAAAAAAATTCCCACTTATTTGTACAGAATCTTCAAAAATTAAAATAAAAGTCACATTCCAATACATTTTTGTTGAAGCACCAGAATTTTCAGAATAAATAAATTGTATGGGTTACTCAACTGCTTCAATCTTCTAGTTTCCACAAATACTGGTGTCTCACTGATGCCACTTCCAACTTGAATCGCTGCATCACTATTAACCTTATCAACAGGTTTTATTTGATCCATCCTAGTCGGAGATGGTACACAAGAATCACCCGGTGGGGGTGATGTGGTCAAAGATACACTTGTGTTTGGCATGGGTGAAGATGGAGGACTTGCGGGCACCTCCGAGATGTTTACCACAGACGAAGGTATAAGGGTAGTAGGTATGTTTAGGGCAGAGGTCACCACAGTCGGGTTGAATAAGGTGTTCATCACCGGAAAGTCGGCAAAAGGTATAGATGGGGTGGAAATGCCCTGGGAATAAAGGTACGGAAGATATGTTTGAAGTAATTGTTGCCTCATTTGTTGATCATATCTCATTTGTTGATCATATCTCATTTGTTGATCAAACCTCTGCCTTTGTTCCAACACAGCTGCTGCTGCTTGCATAAAGAGCTGAACGTCAGAAGGAATATGTTGGTGTGAGTAAGGTGGCTGTGAGTTGCTTTGAGAGAATGAATTTGTTATAAAAGGTTGATTCATTTGGTGACCAGACATACTTAATGGGCTGCTGACATTAGGTGGAGGGGGGGAAGGGGTATTTGACAGGATGGGTATGTTATGTTTCTGAGGAATAGTAAATCCTGGGGGTGGATTATATTGATATCTGGGAGAGGGAGGAATATTAAATGATTCAGTCTCATTAAGATTGTATGATAAACTTGTTTTGGAGGGTTGCTCCAACATGGGAGGGAGGTAATATTCGTTATATGAACAGGGCTGGCTTTGGGCCACTGAGTGACCACAGTTTCCGTCTTGGAGGCCAGGCGACCACTCACCACTTGCAGTACTAGGTGAGGAACGGTTGCCATAAAAGGTATGACTTCTGTTTGAACAAACTGACATCCAATCATCATACTGTGGAAAAACAATAAGAAAGCTTTAAAAACTTGTGTAGTTAAATAAATCAACTACTATAAATAATCTTAATCTCCTTAACCACATACTCTTAATCGCAAACAATCTAAGTGGACTTTCAATTAACATTTTATTAAGCACCTCGTCCCTTTCGGGTTATATATTGTTGTACTAATTAAGCTGATAGATTAAGGATGAGGAGAGTCGAATTTAAAGGAAGTGTACCCACATTTGTGTGGAAAGTTGAAAATCATTTAGGGAAAAGCACTCTCAGTACACCCGCCCGGAAATGAACCAAGATTGTTTCATCATCGGCAGTCTAGTCAATTGCGAGAGTAGTGTCTTAGACCAAGTGGCCATTTAGAGGTGATGTAGCATATTCAAATTGTAGCTTTCTGATACCTCTATCTTTTTATCTAACGCTTATTTGCACTTATTCATAGGTCAAAAATGAAATACACAAAACACACAACAAAATAACATATCCCAACATCTGTTTTCTGCATAATCTAAGTGAATGAAGAAAGGAAACTTTGGAAAGATATACAGCAAAGAAGACATACACAGAGACATAATAGTTTGACAAAGATAATTAACTGTAGGAGATGTGGAAGGAAGAAATTCAAGAGGGAGACCAAGACTGGAGTAGATGAATCAGATAGTGGATGATGTTGGCAGAAGAAAGTAGAAAGGTGTAAAAAGATTTTGGCCCAGGATAGGCAAATGGGGAAAGCTACAGCAAACCAATTGCAAGATTAATGACCTTATGCTGATGATGATTATAATATAGATATGCCAAGGTACAGCTAGAAATTTAAATGAAAAATATGGTTTTAGCCTAGACATAGATGTGCACTTGATATTATCGAGTTTTAACCAAGTGGCTTGATGGAAAAAAAATAATTATAATTTCAACATAGTTAGTAACTCCATCACAAAATTACACTCTTAAATCAGGCAATTCCACTGATAATAATCAAATAAATTGACATTAATATTTTTTTAACGCCGCGTTCTACTACCTGTTTTGGTTATATGCTTATGTACTAAATTCCACTGATGGTTTTAGGAAGGTTATATTTAGACGAAGTGTACCCATATTTATGCGGACGGAGAGTGGAAAACCATATAGGAAAAATTACCCTCAGTACACCTGACTGAGATTCGAACCACAATCTACCTGTCATTGCAGTCTAGTCTACTGGGAGAGTAGCACATTAGATCATGCGGCCACCAAAGAGGGTCATAAATAATGTGAGCTCGATAAATAAGCAACGGAGATGATGGTTTATATCGACTTAAAGGGATTGAATCAAAGTACAGTAATAAGATGTAGCTGATATATACTTTGCAATCTGGTTTGGAAATTCCTAACACAATTATACCTGTTGTCACAATGCCAATTTTTCAAAGGTTTGTTTGTGCTGTAACATATTATGAAAAACTTTTTTAAAGAGCTTTCAGCATAATTTTTTCTCTCTACGCATCTTCTTCTTGTCCAAGCTATCTACATTAAACTAAACTACCCGCCTCGGTGGCGTAGTTAGCAAACGCGCCAGTCGTGTTGAGCTAGACCGCTGAGGACGGGGAGATCGAGATTCGAATCTCGGCCGGGTGAACTGGCGGGGGGGCGGTTGGTTTCCTAAATGGTTTTCCACTCTCCCTCCACGCAAATGCGGGTTCACTTTCTTAAAAAAATTCAACCTTCCCAATTCCTAATCCATTAGTGTAATTAGTACTTAAGCCTATAACCCGAACGGGTAGTAAGACGCGGTGCTATTATTATTATACATTAAACTAGGCCAATGGGGTTGGAGTGAGGAAGATATAATTTAGAAAAAATGTTTCCTAATTTGTGGGGAACAATTTTGGGAAAAAACACCTTGGTACACACAACTGGATTCAAACCCTGAATTTGTCATCACATATGAGCTTGTGTTTGTATACAGAGATTTTAAAATATAAATATTACACACATTGTTATATTGCAATATTCATCAGCAACTTGCTACAAACATTAAAGAAAACCACCATAAAAGTTATTGATTACTAAAGAATTGTATATTAAAATAATCTTTCTTAGTTAAATTGATCAACAAAAGGTTAAGATGTAGTTTATTTGCAATGAAGTAGAAAGCCTTATGCAACCGCTATACCAAAGTACTTTTTGATTTGCATGCAAACAAATTCACGAAGAAATTAAAGTTTACCAAACTATCCCATGAAAATACATTTTTGCTGCTCAAAAATGAATATTTTTTGTCTTTCTTTTACAGTAGACGGCAGTTTTAATACTTGTATTCTTTAAACAAACATGTAATTTTGGATGACATCCTGATGGAGTGATGGTGTGGATCTAGAAAAATAAAACCCAGACAGAGATTTGAACCCTGTTCTTCCAGATTTTTGCACCAATATTTCCACTGTCCAAGATCTCCGAACTGTCAGTTTATTATTTAACTATATCAGTGGTTCCCAACTGGTGGTCCGAGAGTCCAAGTGCCCACCCAAAAAACAAGCAAAATTTGAGACACAACCGGCCTGTCTTGTGGATATTGTCTCCCATTTTAATTACCTAAATTTATAGCTACAGGTTTCTGGAAATGAAAAGTTGGAAGGTGTTGCCAACATTTTTGTGTTTGAAGACAAATTTCGCACATTTCTGTGCAAAATTGATCTGTGGATTGACAAAGTTCAAGAGATATATTGTTCAGCATTTCTGAAGTTGAAGGCCCTTGCTGACGATAAAAACTATGCTACAGTCACAAATGAGGTTCAAAATAACGTGTTGTGTCACTTACAAATACTCGAGGATGAATTCACATGATATTTTCCAGAATATGGCAAAAATGAAAGTGAATTCACTAAGAAACTAATTCGAAATTCTTTCAGTGTCAAGCCCATGGACCTTCCTGATGAAATCCAAGAAGAGGTGATCGAACTTCAAAACAATAGTAGCTTCAAGGACTCATTTGAATCTGGTGTAAACATGGAAGAGTTGTGTAAGAAGGCAATATCTTACCCAAATATTTGGCGGGCCGCCTTTCGGTATATGATGGTGTTTTTGCCAAAAACAAGCAAAGAAATCGGCTGGACGCAAGCAATGACATGAGATTAGCTTTGAGCAAGAGTATGACCCCAAGAATTTCTAGATTGGTGAAACAAATTCAAGCTAAAAAATCACACTGAACATCTTAAGAAATATAATGAGTTAATTTTACTTTTTATTTTACCTAACATTCTAACATGTTTTTCAAACATATTTTCTTATGGAAAAAAGTATTGTAAACATTTGTGATTTTTAGTAATGATAAGACTAATAATAATATTTTAACTTAGTTGCCTGAAGTTCCTAGGCTAGGGGAAGGATTTTGACCGGGGGTAGGGGTGGGGGAGAGGAGTGGTCCGCACTCTATTCAATTTTCGACTGAGTGGTCCATGGCCACCTTAAGGTTGGCAACCACTGGATTATATGAACCTTCCAACTATACTAATGTAGCAAGGGGTTAGGTACCAATACTTTATACAATACCACAATAAATTTTTCTTTAAGTCTATGAAAGCAATTCAAACATAAATATCTTGGACACCTTCATAAATGGTTATCAACGCTTAGCACTCTCAACAACGGCAGACCGTTGATCGCGGCAGCACATAAATATCTTGGACACCTTCATAAATGGTTATCAACGCTTAGCACTCTCAACAACGACAGACCGTTGATCGCGGCAGCATTTTCATTATCTAACATGGGTAATATATTTTGAGCAGCAATATTTATTTATATTTAACTTACAAATTCCAGCTCCCCTAGTAACAAGTGACATGCCGGGTGGGTGAAAGGGATTAGAGTGGCACCCGAAGTGACTTAGAAATGTGGTAGGATAGAGAAGGGTTGCTGTAAGCTTGGTGGAAAAACATCAATCTTGTCTCAGGAGTGGCTCTGAGAGTTCTTGGCTTACAACTAGCTTTGTGTACTCACATTCTGTATTGTCGAATCGCAAATACTCTGATTGCTTGTTAGTTGTTACATATTGGCTTGTTTCTGCATGTTTTTGATTTGAGTGTGTGCTGTATAATTTTTGTTTTTAACCATGTTATAAACTTATAGTGAATGAAAATAAAGTATCACTTTCACTCAGAATGGGAGGAGAAATACTTTTTCAAGGAAGTTAAGGGAAAAAGCCTTTGTTTAATGTGCAACGCAAGTGTATCTATAGACAAAAAAGGTAATGGAAAACAACATTATAAAATAATATGTTTGGTGATAGACAAAGATTTCCCATTAAATACGGCTTCAAGGAAGGAGAAAGTAAAACAGTTAAAATTTGCTAAGTGGAGAGCAGTCAGATTTGACTAAATATACAACTAAAAATAAAGCTGCCACTCTCGCATCTTACCGCATATCCCAAATCATTGCTAGCAAAAATATACCTTATGAAGATGGTGACATAATAAAATAATCATTTTTAGAGGCTGCAGATGCATTATTTGACAACTTTAAAAATAAAAAATGATATAATATCTGCGATAAAATCTACCCAGCTTTCTGCCAATACCGTAATGAGGTGACTTGAAATTATGTGTGGTGACGTTATTTCACAGTTGAAAAATGACTTGGGTAAATGTTATTTCTCACTTCAACTTGACGAATTAACGGATGTGAGTGACACCTCTCAGTTGGCAATGTTTGTAAGATTTACTAGTGTCAAAAATGGGTTCATTGCTTTGTTTAAGAAAGATGATAGTTTTGCATAATTTGTTTCCAACCACTGTATTCTTTACCATCAATCACTTTGTGCAAAGTTTTTAAAATTCAATGAGATTATGAAGCTTGTCATCTAACTTGTCAACTAAGTGAGGACTCATACTCTTCTAAGATGCTTGTTTCAAGCACCGACAGACGAGCTTAAATGTCAGTATGGGTACCTACTGCTCTATAGTAAGTAGGCTGGTTTAAGAAAGGACAAGTCCTCTGTCGTTTCAATGATCTGCTGCCAGCTAAAGTAATGTTTTTCCAAGACCATGATGCACACTATCCTTAACTTGAAAATTTTGAGTGTCTGCGGGATTTTGCGTTATTGCTTGATGTCACAGAAAAACTCAATGGACTAAACCTCCAACTTAAGGGCCGGGACAAGGATTTAAGAGCAATATGTGACGTACAGGCGTTTTCCAAGAAACTTGAACTCTGGGAGAAGAACTTCAGCAGAGGAGACTTCAAACATCTCCCCTGCTTGAAAGATAAGTTGGATAACGAAAGAAATCTCAAGCCCTACTCTAGTGAAAATCATGTTGAAATACTCTCCAACTTGAGAGAAGAGTTTCAACAGCAGTTCAGTAATTTAAAAAAGTTGAGCTTCTAGTAAAGTTTCTATCGGCTGCTTTTATTAACATTGACAATGAAATCTTATCGAGTTGTGTAAACGCAACATTTTTAGGAAGATGGCCCTACATTAGAAATGGAGCTGATAGCTTTCTAAAGTGACTTATCATTGAAGAGTGTTTCAAGTTTAGGATATATATGGCCTCTGTATTGAAGGAAATATATCCAGTTCTAGTTCGTGTTGCACTCCAAGCGAAGGCATTGTTCTGCTCGACCTATTTATGTGAGTCATAATTTTCAACTATGAAAGTTGTGAAAAACAAAAAGAGAAGCGGGCTCACAGAGAAACATCTCAATAACTGTATTAGCTACTCACCTAACAGTAAACAAATTGCGGCTCAAAGTGAATGCCATTCTTCTCAGTAAGACTAAGTTATACATCAAGTTATTTTTATATATTCAACTTGGATTTAGTTTTAGAAATGAATAATCATTGCACTTTCTAGCGTTAAAATTTATTTTATTACAAAAATATACTTAAATTTTTATATTATTTGAATTACAATAATAAATTATTATTATTATTATTAGCACCGCGTCTTACTACCGGGACCGAGGATTGAACCCCGGACCCTCAGCACAGAAGTCTGACACCTTACCCCTAGACCACCAGGTCACCTTACAATAATAAAACCAAGCCAGAGAACCAACCTCCATTTGTAAACAATTGTTGTGTTATTGTCTTTGTACAGGTAACAATAATGACCAACGAGCCTAGGTGATAACAAATTTTAATCTGGGTAGTTCACGAAACCCTGTGACATTTTAAAGTAGCTCCCATACTTAGTGAGTTTGGCGAGCTCTGGTTTAAGGTGTCACTCTGATGTTAGAGTTACCTGATGATGGTGATATCCGGGTTTGAATCCTGGTTGGGTCTATTGAGGGTGGTTTTTCTAAAATGGTTTCCCACTCTCCTTCCCCGCAAATGCAGGCAGGTTACCTCTAAAGCACTCCCCTCTTCATCCCTAGCCCATAAGAGTAATGCATATATGCATATTACCTGAACAGGTCTTAAGATGCAGTGATACGTAATTTTAAAAAAATATATAGATTTTAAACTATAAGAATGCTGCAGTATGTCTACCTTTTATGTTGTTTTAATGTATTGGCAAGACAACCTTAATATTTAATAAACCTCTTTCTTTCTTTCTTTCTTTATTAAGATAACTTAATAAAATACTACATAAATGACGAACTTGAAAATATTTTTAGCTAAAATAAAAACTTTATTACACTATTTTTAATTCATACTATCATCATCCTAGTAGAGTTTTAATATTTTTATAGTTTTTTTAACATTTTTATTTTAGCACCGCTAGTCGTTTGGGTTGTACACATTTATAAGAATTGAAATGGTATTAAAATTGTAGGTCTGGTGTGTAGTGGTTTGCAAATTTCTGACTGACATGGAAGGACAGGTTCAATTTCGACCGAGAGCAAAAGTGATGGTTTTTTCCCCATAGTTTAAGTTACACTGTCAACGAGTTTAAAAAAACAAAGGTTAACTTTCACAACAATAGTGTTAGTCGTTGTTGTCATCATCATCACCAAATGTTTCCAGCCTATGGCTGGATCAGTTTAGTTAAATGCCTTCATCTTACTATATTTTTACACCAAGATCTCATTTATCTCTTCCATTCTTCTTTCACTCGCACAGTTTGTTATCTGCTCCTCCCATCGCTTTCTTTGTCTCCATTGAGGTATTTTTCCTACATACTTTATCTCCGTCATTTTCTATGGTATCCTTTTCCTAACTCATTACACAATCCACATAGTTAATGACAAGATTTAAGTTGTTCTATAAGTTTCAGCCAATTATAAAACTTCAAGAATTAAATAAATTATATGACATTAATAGTAGGCGATGTGTTAAGAATAAAATATTGTAATAATTAAATTAATGATATAAAAATTAATTCTGTTTAGTTGATTTTATTAAAAAGAGTTTTGTATATTTAAGGATAAGGAATTGGTTAAAAAATGGGCCAATAAATACTCAAAATTATTAACAAATAGTTTTTATTCAAAAGAATTTACAAAAAGTGAAAGTAACAAAATTTATTCACAACACCTCGCCATAAAAGAATTTTATATTTGAACGATGGTTACAATGGCTCAATATTTGCTAACATTTCTTTTGGGTATTTTTTTTTTCTTCCACTTGTCTTATAAGAAATAATTATAGAGAGAAACGCAACTTACATATTTAAAAAAAAGCATGTTTAAGTAAAATTTAAGCAAAATTAAATAGGAATTTAAGAAAATATAATATCAATTTTTGATTGTTTTAGTCTTTATCTTGATTTATAGTTTTTATTAACCTTACTATTTTGTTTTTAGAGAATGTAAAGAGTAAAAAATAACTCCTCAATATCTACAAACAATATCAACTAAATATAAAGAGTAGTAAAAATATTGAAACATCCCATGATTGCAAAGTGGAATCCATACCAGGCACTTTTGTTTAATATCTGTCATTATTATATAAAACAACTTTCTAATAAACAAATACAAAGAAATTAAAATTATTATTTAACTTAGGAATTGCAATTTAACATTACTGAAATACTTTGATTAACATGAAAAGTATTTATTCATATTTGTATCGAGAGCTTCTAACAGCTAGTTAATTTGAAAATTAAATAAATAATTTGTGGCTGTACGGGGGAAAATTGATTTTAGTCCAAAACTGACTACTTTTTAGGAGAGAAAAATCAGATTCTATCTAATCTTATAAATCAGTAAATGGTTTGTTTTTCTAAGATACAAGAGAATTAGAAACATCAAAGATCCCTACTTTATTCTTCATTAATAAAGCAAACTTTTTTTATTCTTAAACTTTATAAAAAATATTTTTACACAAGTAGCATAACCCTCTTTACACACATTTTTTTATGGCTTGTTCTTTTTATGAAAAGATAATGATGATGATGATAAAGATGAGTTATTTAGAAGTAAATTAGGTCAGTAAACACAAATTGAATTTTGTCCACGTAAAATATCAATCACCTAAGTGGCACAAGTTTACTTCTGTCATTTTGTACCTTAAACTTTAAAACACCTATTGTATTCAGTTAACATAACTCCTAATATAAAAAAAAGACCTTCAGGTCATAGGGAGATAATCTGCTCTATTTGTCCAGAACCTATCAACTACTGACCCATAAAGATATTAATTTTTTTTCTGAATGTAAACAAAATTAACCCCCTTTGGGAGGGCAGAATGTGATAGGGGGAGATTGCGACTCTATACTTATCTCATTTGTAGAATTTTCGGACATGACCCCCTTTTATTGTGCCCTCACGAATTATGCATATTGATTTAGTTTTCATGATGTTTGCTGATGACTTGATGGTATGAGGGGAGAAGGAAGAGGAAGTATAGGAACAACTACAATAATGGAATGAGGAAATAAAAGAGTGTGGAATGAAATTTAGCATGACAAAGTGTGAAGTGATGGTAATGACAAGGAAGAGGAGTAAGGCCTAATAAAGCTATAAGGTTGGATGGAGTAGAGTTGAGAAAAGTACAGGACATAAGATATTTTGGAAGTGTGATTGAGGAGAAAGGTGGAAGTAGAGAGGATTTAACGAGAAGAAGACAGCAGGGAGGATTGTTCTATAGGTGTGTAAGAGATCTGCTATGGAGATGATAAGTCCCCTTGAAGTGTAAGGAAATAATGTACAGGGTGTACTTTGTACCTATTGTCACATATGCAACAGAAACCTGGACATTGAATTTATTTTAAGAGAGTAGAAAAGTGGAGGCCATAGGAATTAAGTTTGTGAGGAGCATGTTAGCTATCATGAGGAGAAACAAGATTAGGAATAAAGTTATCTGGGGAAAATTTGGGGTACAGGGAGAATGAGAATGTCGAAGAAGCATGACTGAGATGGTATGGGCATGTAATGAGGATGGAAAAAGAGAAGATGCTGAAGAAAATGTTGGAAATTAAGTATGTGGGGGGAAAAGTCTGCAGGGGAGGGCAAGAAAGAGATGGGAGGAGCAGATGACAGAAAGTGTTAAAGCGAGAGGATAAGAATGGAAGACATTAAAGGAGGAAGAGTGGTGGAAGGATAGAGGAAGATGGAGGCATTTTACTAAACTGGCCCTGCCACAGGCTGGAAACAGTTGTCGTTGATGATGATGAGTTACATTTTCTGCATTCTTCACTTGGCAAGATGGTATGAGTGAAATAGTTATTTTCACTTCAAAGTTGAGTTGGTCAAAGGTTGATTGGGGTGATCTATTGACTCTGGCACAGTAGATTTAACCAATGATCCATTTTGGGCCTGATTATTTTAGCCTAACCTTTAAACTGTGTTAAGTGTGAAGTCAGGTAATGATGACTCACCAGTTTTAAGCTGGGTACCATACAACCTTGTCCTTTGTTCTATTCTATAGAATGGGGCAGGAAAATGGGGCAGGAAAGGGAATTGTGGGGTGGAAAGGTTAAGGGGGTGGGTTTGTTTTCTGGTTAGGGAGAAAACAGTGTGAAAGCACAGTCTGTGGTTACTCATACTTGGCAGCTTGCAAGTGAAATATATATTGCTATAGGGCAGATTTCAAGGTCAATACTTTGTGAGCAATAACCAAAAGAAATAGAAAGTAAATTTAAGGAGTTACAGTACAGAAATAATTCAGCATCGGGTTCATCCCTAGTGAGCTTTCAAATAAATTTTCACCTCCATTACTTATTTTATAAACTAACTGATATATAAATTTAATGATTATAAAATATTTATTTTGCCATCTATCACTAATGTTTTGTTCAAGCATTTTATAATAATAATAATAATAATAATAATAATAATAATAATAATAATAATAATAATAATAATAATAATAATAATAATAATAACAATAACAACAATAATAAATAATAAGCTACTCTTCATGGTAAAGATGAAAACAAATAAAGAAAATATTAGCCTTTCAAAACTTTGGTTTTTACATCCATCATTGTTTCCAGCCTGTGGCTTGAATCTGTTTTGAGTCAAGCCATATATTTCCCGCTACCAGCTTGATAGGCCTGTCATAGTTTCATTTGCCTTATAATTTAACTTAAGACTAGGACAGGCATAACATCCAGTCCCCGGATGTTAATTCATCAGTGTGAAAGGGTAAAACCATATTTCACCAACGATAAATTTTTCGGCCATGCCGGGAATCGAACCCAGGACCCTTAGGTCAGTATACAGACACGCTACGAGTTGCCCGATTGAATATCTTTGTGCTAGTTTGAAAGAATTAAATTATTAATAATTTATGCTCAAAGTTGAGCATTTTGGATATATATAAAAAAATTATCTACCGTGTACTTCCCCCTTTACCTTTTCCACATAGTTTCCACACCCTATTTCAGTTCTAAATTATAATTATTTTTTTATGTTTATTAATATGTTTACTAAGAATTTAATGAACAAAAGAGTGTTTCTATTAAAAATTTATGTGTGTGTTGTTTTGCATACTATTTTTTAATTATTGTAAAGAAAATAAATCAAATAACCAGCATTGGTGATCGGCAAAAGGTTTGACCGTCCCAAGCCTACTTTAAAGTACAGTCAAATTTTCATAATAAGAGCTTTATCTGACGGCTAGAAAAGTTACTATATCTATTTTCATGGATAAGTCAGATCATGCAATCAGTGACTGTCACTTTTGATAGATATTATCAATTCCTAAAAAATAAAAGTATTAAGTAAAATAAATAAAGAAGTAATTTTTTTAAGATATTAAACCTATATCATAACATATTTTGTTTTTATACAAAAAACGATAAATTTTGGGTGTGAACAATATAATAAAAATTAATTATTTCTAATTGTTGGAAGCAGCAAGCCTTTTATTTAGCACTTTCTCTTAAAGTATTTCAACAACTACTCATTTATGTTATATGCTTTATATCTCAATATTACCATCACTTAAAGTGATGAATAAAGCTGATCTATTGTCGACTCAAATATTATTTGTTTCTGTAAATACCATTAATGAAAACAATTATTATGACTCAATTTTATATAATTTAATTATCTAAAAAGAAAATGACTAAATTACAAAAATTCATTGGAGAAGAAGAGCAAAACTTTAAAGAAGGGAGTATATTAAGGGTTTGGGAGAGAAGAGGAAATAAGTTTTGAGGTCCAAGTGTTTCCAATAAAGTTTGGTAGTTCACCAGTGTGGGAATTCCCAAAAATAACCCAAGTCTTTAAACTTTAAAAAATGGTGATAGGAGTGCATTTCCTGCGCTAAGATTGATAGACCACAAACCACCCCATACCAATGTTGTGGCTCTTCACCAAATTGCCTTATTTGTAGTTAAAAATGCCCAGACTCCCCAACTCCCCAATAAAGAGAAAAAGACAGCAAGCAAAATGGTAAAATACCCAACAAATAACTGTGTGTACACTTATATATATATATATATAATATATACACACACAAATAACTGTAATAACTAATAATACATTATGTAAGGGATGAACCCTCGAATCCTTAAGGATTTTCGAGATTCAAGGATTTGAGAAAATTTCGGATTTGAGGCTCAAATCCTTATACAAATATTTTCTTTCTTTCAATTTTTCAAGTGAAATTTGATTTTGAGCTCTAATACTGCTTGGTTCAGAATCAATTATAATAATATAGGATGAACTTAACAACCAGACCAGAGATCATTGATTTAATGCTTAATTGAATGTATGAATGTTATTAAGAATGGATTATAAGAAATAATGTTAAAATTTAGTTGCTATTTGTATTTTCCACTATTCCATTATATTTATATTTCCTCTTATGTTCATAATTTTTTCCAAGATTCAGATTCTTGGGATATCAATTCTTAAAATAGTGGAATCAATCCAACATATATATGCTGTGCTAATGAGAGTCCTTACAATAAAATATAATTCTTCAGACAAATTCTGAATTTATATGAGTGATAAATGACATGACACCATGAGATTTTACACAAGAAACAATGTCAAGAATAACAAGCCCTATACAATGGATAAAATATATTATATTTTTAAAAGCAACTTATTGATATCGGAATAACTAAAAGGACCCACCATAGTATAAAAGAAATATCATAAAATCATTTAAAAAACTATTATTGTTAGATGGGAAACTGAAGAAAGGAGAAAGTTATTTAATGTTTTAAATTGAAAAGATTTTTTTTTTAGTGAAACCAGTTAAGATCTCATAGACATGGTGGGATGTAAGAAGGATCAGGCATTTTATTAAACTGGCCTGATCACAGGCTGGAAACAGTTGCTGATGATGTTAAAATCTCAGTCGCATCTAACATCCTGCAAACAATAATGATCTTTGACCAAATTACCAACATTGTCAACAAAGCTAACTTTAATAACGGCAATAAAAATGAGACGATTTTTTTTGCATCACGTCTTAATATTTGTTCGGACTATCCACATAGCCAAATAACAGGATGAAAACACAAGTAAACAACAAAACATCCAAGTAGAGCACAATTATACATGATGTATTAAAATCCTGTAATATTGTAGAAGCGCGGTTCTCAAACATTTGAACAGCATCACTTTCAGTAATTTGGAGTATCACCAAGATAATGCTTCATATTACAATTTCGGTATATTTTTAATGGTGCACAGGAATATAATAACACAGACTGCGCGGCTGCACCGCCTGTCTGAGCTTGAATAAATATTTCCACCCTTTTAAATGTGTTTTAATTTTGGCTGGACTTGTTTAAAATATATTCATAAGATTTGATAAGGCCCTATCTTTTTCCGACTTTAATTTACTTGTTTTCTTTGTTGGCTTTTCATGGCGTTCCACTGGGCATAATTGTACGCACCATAGTTTGGGAACCTCTGCTGTAGAGGAACATCATAATCCATACTTAGTTCTAATATTTATTGTATAGTACTTTTTTACCCCAATATAGCATGTCGAACAAAAGAATATATTTGTTAAAGACTAAAGTTCAACTTTTTACAATTTAATTTTTGATCCAAATAGAGAAAGACAATTAAGTAAAGTTATTGGGGGTGTGTGAGTACTTGAAAATTCAAATTCGAGTTAGTAGCTACTCAAACTCGACGATTTTTACAAAAATCGAGAAATTTGAGTATTCGGAATTTCTTTAGTTTGATTAATTTTATTCAATTTTAAGATAAAATTTCATAGCAAATTGAGTCCCTAAGTATTTTTTTTTCTCTAACTGAATAAAAATGAACAATTGAATTAAATTTATTTAAAAATTAAAATTTGTGCGCTTATAAGTTTTTTTAGCAAGCAAATGCATATGAATCTATTAAAAAAATACAACTTTAAATATTCCTTGTACAATTAATGTTCTATATTATGTTTTTATTAAAATTCCTCAAACTCGAATGGATGTGAAAAATGCCTACTTGTACACCTCTAAAAGTTACTTTCACTATTGATACATAATTATATGTTATTTAAAGGGTGGTAGAATATTTTTTTCCTGTACCTACTTTCAATCACAAAGCTTTATTCCAGAGTATCTATAAATGCTACAAATCATCACTACTGATAAAATGAACTTATAGCTTGGACGAAGGAGATTACCGTGGTCGTGTCTTCATACGTTTGACTCTCTTCAAGCTGTTGGTCTCCTCTCGCGTCTTCTTCGGTTTCTAACTCCACTTGGTTCACTTTATTAACTAAAGAAGGCAACACACTTGCCAAACCCAGCTGGACCAACTCCTGGTTGATAACAACATCTTCCCGACTAGACGTGTCAACCAAGAGAGCAGAAATACTTCTAGCCTGGAAACCAAATAAAAAGCAACATTGGCTTTTAACATTTATAAATTAAAAATAAATCAGATGAGTAACTCTTCACAACCTAAAAGTTTCAAGGGATTTGAGGATTAGAAATATATGAGGGTATGACTAAATTACCTTATGGTTGACTTCCACAACAGTTGCAACCACAGGTCTAGAATCCAATAACTTTATAAATGTTTTAGAAGCTTCTACAGGCCAATTACTTTGGCCATAAGGTGGACCAATTCCACTCATCTTTCCTGGCAGTGCTTGTAATGGTAAATCAGCAAAATCCTTATGAATATATCGTAGATCTTTCATTTTTACCAGTGAAGTGCTTCCATGGTCCACAAAAAATACCTGAAACATTTAGAATTCTATACTAATAAGATATATTTTTTAGGGATGAAATGCAAATTGAAAATCATACTTTGAAATTAACATTTGGTAGACAATTTCTGTTCACATATTATAGTACCTGGTTTGCAGCGTTGCAAGTATTTTCTTAACAAGAGATTCCCTGTGTCTTCCAGGTTTTACAGACAACTTAGATTGAAGTATAGAGTCATCAAATTTTATTTTTCATAAATTTGATTAGTGTCGAGTCATGCCATTGGTGTTTATTTAGAACAGGGCAATTTATTCTTGATGGGGAAATGTATGTAGTTATTTGTTATTCGCAAAATAATGTCTCAAGGATAAAAAAGGGGTGGGGGAGAAGGGAGAAATGTTTTCTAATTGGCGTGTTTAATTCTTCAGTTAACTTTTTCTTCAATGCAACGGTCTACTATTTAAATATTTAATGTGTCATGCAGATTAATGTTTCAAATTCTCAAATATTTCAGTAGTAGTTCAATTTATTATATGAAATGTTTATTTTACTTATTTATTTACTCGAGGTATTTAACGTGCACTTTCTGAACTGATTGAGTGTATCAGCACACAAGAATTTTTATGCGCTAGAATGAAAGGACCCACCAATTTTGCCAGGAAAGGTATTTACTATTTTCACATACTTTCCGGGATTATTTTGCATACTACAATCGACATAGGATTGAAGGCTTTACTTTCCCTCCGAAGGAAGTTGCACCAAGGATTTTTACCACTCAAGTAAAATATGTTGACCCCAGCTGCATTTAAACCCTAGATCATCGGGTCTTGAGGTGAGCACTTTATCCCAAGACCACAGAGGTTGACTTATGTGAAATGAATTTTGTTTTCTCGGATTTTTCTGACACATAGAATACCCTGTTTTCTCGGTTCTCCTGGTGCTTGGCAGCCCTGGTTCAATTTCTGTGCCCAGGTGTCTCTTTTTAACATTACAGTAAGTCCTCAACTAACGTGGTTAATTCGATAAAAAAGTTTTTGGGCAAGTTCAAAAACAGTTTTAAGTCGATGTATTTTTATTACAAATATGTTAGTTTTAAAGGTTAATCTAAGCAAAACACATTCTGCTTACGAAAATAAAACTATGATAAAATGACTTGCACTCAAGGTAAAAACAAACTAAATGGTGAGGACACTGTCTGTCAGTTGCGCATCGGCTTACAAGGAACACCATATATTATGTCTAAAGTGGCACATGATAGATGGTAATACTAATCATAAGTCAAAGTATTGTGTCTCAACAGCGTATCTACAAATCCACTCAAGTCGAGGACTTACTGTATTTAAATAAACCTATTTTAAAATCAAGATTTAATTCTAGGAAGAAGCCTATCAGATTTAATTTAGTTACTCAACATCCAATTATTTTTGTTGATATTTGAACCATTTTGCCCTAAAATTAATAGGAGAGTGTTTTGTGAATGCTTACTTTGACTTCTGTATCACTCATTATCTTATTTATCTTTGCTCTTGTCCATTCAATTACATCATCTGTTAACTGATAGGGTGCAACACAAAAGTGTCCTTCAACAATGGTTTCAGGGATCATACACAATTTTTTTGAGGTAGTGGTCCTATAAAAATTCCTGTAAAACAAACAAACATAGATGAGGAAAGTGTTTAGTCCTTTTTAAATTGACAGTTTTAAAGGAAAATATTCAGGAAAAAAGTCTAGGAATATGTGGTTGCTATGTCACCAATGAGGACCAAAAATTCATACCTGGCATGTTAAATTTAATCTATTTAATCTTTGTAATTATTAATTTACAGCCAACAAATTTTAAGACATTTAAAGTAGTAGTAAAGTGATTGTATTTACTTGATTATAAAAGATTGTTCTACTTATTACATCTTTATAGAATAAAGAAGTATAATTATATGAAGATTAAAATATCTTAGTACAGCATAGTATCCAACACCTTAGCTCAGTTGGTAGAGTGTCTGTCTACTAAGCTAAGAGTCCCGAGTTCAATTCCCAGGATGGCCAAAAAATGTATCATTGGTAAAATGTGGGTTTGCCCTTTCACAGTGATGAATTAATGACCAGAGACTGGAAGTTGTGTTTATCCTAGTCTTGAAGCTATGACAGGCCTAACAAGCCGGTAGTGAAAAATATATGGCTTGAATAAAAAATTGATCCAGGCCACAGGCTGGAAACAGTAATGGATATGAAAAAAAAGGTATGTAGCATGATCAAAGTTTCAAGTGGGTACAAAATACCATATGAAAGCATAATTCTAGTGTAATGTTTGAGAATATAATAATTAGAACTGGGCCGATGCCAACTATCAATCCGATCATCAGCTAACTATGGTATAGTCGATAAGCCAATAATCAGCACTTTGCTAACTAATACTTAAAACCCATCTTTTGTTAATGGGCCCACAGCCCCACATGTACTGGTGACTCATTGTTAAGATCTTGACAGACAGCCTTGTCCTTTGTGCTCATTTGTGTTTAAACTTTTACAAGCAGACCTACTATACTGAACAAAATAAAAATGCTCTATATGAACAGATGATTTTGTAGTATTAGTAATACATAATTATTATCTTTGTAATATTTGAAATTAAATAAACCAAATAATTTGCACCGTAATAATTATAAATAGTAATAAATTATAATAAATGTATTTAAATGAGAGCTATATAATAATTAAATATATGTTAATATAAATTAATCATATTCTTATAAATAATTTAAATATATTGTACATAATCGGTGATTGGCAACAAATAATAATTGACCATCAGTATGATCGGTACATCATTTGATTGGGCCAGAAATAACAACAACAACAACAACAACAACAACAACAACAACAACAACAACAACAACGATAACAATAATGATAATAATGATGATGATAATGATAATAATAATAATAATAATGATAATAATGATGATGATAATGATAATAATAATAATAATAATAATGATAATAATGATGATAATAATGATGATGATGATAATAATGATGATACTAATACTAATAATAATATATTCTCCATTTAACCTTATCAAGATTTTTGAGCCTTGTTTGTTTGTGAAATAGGGTTTTGCATTCATAATTTAGAAAAAAAGAAAGAAAAAGGGGAAAAAAGAAAAGAAAAAGAAGAACAGTACTTACAACTAAAAAGGATGAGTTAGGTATTTAAAATAATATTTTAGGAGATTATTCATGGGATCATTCTGAGCCAGATGCATTCTTTAAAGCTGTGTCTGAACCACAACAATTTCAGAGATATGATGACTGTTCTGTTTCCAGACTGTGGTTGGGTCAGCTTAGTAAAATGGCTCAATATTCATCTGTCTTTGTACCATTCTTCCTTTTGTATTTGTGTTCATTCTTCATTCTTATCCTTTCACTCGAACACTTGTCGTTACCTGTGCCTCCTCTCTCTTTCTTGGTCTCCCTTGTGGTATTTTGCCTACATAATTATTCTCAATCATTCTCTTCTTTGGAATCCTTTAGTTTTCTAACCTCGTACATGTTTGTACCATCTCACCCTTGCTTCCCCTATCATATGTACCCCCTGTATCTCAATTCTTGTCTGGACATCTTCATTCCTAATTCTTTTCCTCAACAGATATCACATATAGTATATTACATACCACTACAAAAATGTATATTTGCATCCAATGAATGTGTGAATACAATGCACAAGAGGAAATAATAGACCCCATCATGGATGCAATATACCAGATCAATAACTTGCAAAGTAAGTATCACACATGATTTTCAACATTACATCATGTGTGTCATCATGTGTAGTCACATATATATTAACTAAAAAGTAATCGGTTAGGTATAAGGAAGAGGACATGCACCCACATGTTTGTGGAAGGAAATTGGGTAAAATATTCAGAAAAAACTAACCTAAGTGAACCCAATCAGGATTTTAATCCCACCCTCATCATTGGAAAACTATATTAAATGAGCAAGACAGAGTGGGTATAGGCATAAATACTTTTTTTAATTTTTTTTTACATATTTTAAGTTATGAGCAAATACAAATAGGGATGTGAAGAAAGTATTGACACTTTACTAATATTGACATTTCCTTTCGATACTAGTATATTTTTTAGTCGATACTTTTTTTCCAGATACTTTTACCGATAGTAGTTCTCACATTGGAGTATTGGATCGTTTTCGAAAGAAACAAAATTTTTGCTAAAACATTTTTCAGGATTAAAATTTCAATATTGATACTTACTGTTATTGAAACTTTTCTTCCAATTCTTTTAAGGAATATAGTACAGATACTTTTCTTTCGATACCCCATTCATAAATACAAACATTACAGCACACATTGGAGAGCTAAGTTAGGAATAAAAAAACAGTTAACAAAAGAGATAACAATGAATTAATTATTATTGTACTTACTGCATTGCCTCCATCAGAGTTTCCAGTGCCTGAGAACATTCATTGCTAAAAATATTGAAATAAAATTTAGTAGGTGTATAAACTTCTAAAATCTCTATGTTTAGAGTATCATTGGGCTTCAAATCAGATGGTAGCTGTTGCTTAGGAATTATGTGATTTGCATCTATAGATTCTGGAGGATAGCGGTCCAAGATGTGTTCAATCTAAGGACAATAAATAATTTTAAATTTTATTACAGCCGTTTAGCACCTCAAAAACATTGCCAATTTCTTACTACTTGCTAGACAAAATTATTATATTGTAATCCCCATGACATAGATTGAGGTTTTTGTTTATTTTAACAATATAATGTTGAGAATTGCGAGTGACAGAACTGGTATAGCAACATGTTTTGATGAGTAATAGGACACAAGTACTGACAACCCAGAACAACTTGTCAGCATTACTATTGGCAATCATGCCAAATTAAAGAATATATATAGTACTATTTTTTGAACTAACAGTGCTGACAATTTAACAACGATTCTAAGGGGTCACTCTGCCCATTTTTGGGGCTGCGCGGGTCAGGACGCCGGGTCATCGAGTATGTGTGCTGGGGGGCTATCGTCGTGCCCAGGGTACTGGGGTTCTTATCTATGTAGGATCACCTAGTGTGTCAGTCAGGCTAATGGTTAAGCATTCCTTACTATACTTCGTTCTGTCACGAGCTTCTAAGTAAAGTCTTTTATATCTTTTTAGTAACTTCTTAATAACATCACATTTTGTAGTAGTGCAAAGTAGTACAATAAATCCTAAAAACCAATGCAGTCTATAAATTATGAACCCACACACATATATCCTGACGTCATCCCCATTCTTGGTCGCAACCCATCCTGACAGTCTAGGGCCCACAAGGGGGGAGGTTTTATATATATATTGGTAGTAATAATTCCTAAAGTCATCCATATGTGTATTTAACATAAATATCTGCCTTTAAATATGAGTTAAGAATGACCCTGGGCCACAGAAAAGGAAATAACAGATACTCAACCTTACGGGAGATTTGCTGCGCCCCTCGAGTCATGTAGAACTTAAAATATCTAGTGATAACAGTGCTTCCAAGTGAGAAAGAAAATATTACCTAGTCTACAAACTGAGTGCACAAACAAGCGCAATCACAGGGCGGCCGTTGCACTCAATGACAAAGAAAACTTTACCCAAGCATGGTCTAAGAAACATGTTTGAAAAAAGAGCATCACATTTCCCCAAAGAGCATTAATTAAATAATATACTCTGTTATAGAAACCTGTTAAATATGAAGCATCATGATTTTCCAAAGAGAATCATGGCCACCAAGCTATGTCACATGAGTTAGTTTATTTGAATTGTTATGTCGCTCCTAGATATTCGATTATAGCTATGTATTTGTAACTCTAATGCATCTACTTTAAGATAGTCTTTAGTTTATGTATTCATTTACTTTTAGTACTTTAAACTTTTTTCCTCTGCATTTACAAAGTTAGTGTTCCCCCATATCAAGTTTTTGTAGTTTAGGACATTTTAGGGGCTCCTCCCATTTACCAGCAGTAAATTTTCAAATTTCAAACCTTCCAACTTTTATGGTAATGTAGGGTGGTCCTTTTATCAATTTGGCGAATTTAAATTTTCTTTCAAGCATAAAAGTAGATTTTCTTTTGAAAAGATGGTAACGTACTTTCATTTACAAACCCCTCTCTCCCCCTCACCCCCCTTAATCCCACAATTCCAATTTGAAATTTTAAGACTTATTTGGTTATTACATATGATATTTTACGTGCCTACCAAATTTCATCCTAATCACATTGAAAAGAGTGTTCTATAATGGTTGTATACATTTTAAGCGCTAACATTTCCTGGGCTTCAATTTTGAAATTCCATTTGTTCAGACGTCAGTCAGCTATCTGGGAAGGTCTATTAAATTACATGGCGATAGTTAAAGTTTATGCCCCTACAAAATTTTATTTATATAGCTTTGTAAACGTTTTGAGGGGACTGCTCTTTCATTTTGAAACTTAAGAATTCAGACCTTGATACTGTTTGAGTTGACCCTTATACCCACATAACTAATGTCAATTGTTTAACACTTTGAGAACAAGTTTAGTCTTTTCGTTTTATAGATTTGAGACCTCCTATATCACCAGCCTCCTAGGAAATAACTAATATTTAAAATGTATTTGAAGCGGTAAATTAATGGTCTGGGATCTGGATGTTAGGTTTTTCATATACATATTTTGGACTAAGCCACTAATATCATAATACCTACAGTAAAAATTCAATTAAAACAAAATCTAAAATTTTGCAAATCCTCATATCTCAAATATCCTTAAGGATTCCAAGAACACATCTATTAGTATTTAGGTCACACATACACTTAGCTGAAAGTGAATAGCAAAACTTACCCCTTGCCTAGGCAATATAGGTGGAGGGTCATCATAATCCGAGTTTTTCTTCCCAGGATAAACAAACATTTCATTATTTATATAGTGAATTTGAACAATAGATTCGCTGACCGTGAGTAATAGATCCTCCAACGTATCAAATCCTATTTCATTATAATCCACAGCTTGCCCATACAGTTCCTGTCAAAACCAAGTCAAAATGTAATTATGCAGGTGCAGTTATTGCCACACTTTGCCATTCCTGTGCCAGGATTATGTTTCTTAGGGAAAAAGATCCTTGCTCAGTAAAACTTAAAGAGCTCATCTCACCAAGAGTAGGAGATAGCTTAGGTAGGTAATAGAACTCAAACCAAGCCGCTCATCATAGTATGGTTGGTTATTTAAAAACAGTGGAGTTTAAACCAGTATAATTATTTAATGATGCTAAAATAAATATATAAAAAAAGAGTATTTCAATTTGTGTCTAGCTTGATGTTTTATAAAGTGTTATTTCACATTGAATAGGTAATTTGTTCATACATACATCAATACATTTCCTTGCTAAAATTAAAATGTCTTTTAAACCTGGAAAAAAAAATAATTCAATTTTGCCACTGCTAAAAGAAGAATGGATAAAACTGCACTTTGATCTAATTTCTTTTTCGAGATTAATTAATTATTCATCTAATATATTACAGCTTACGTACTTGGCAACTCCTTTAATCTAATATAATAATGTCAACAAGAAATTATTTAATGAGAAGCTCTACATAAGGTTTAGAGTTGACCAATAAAACCTTACATCTTGATGAACTCGGAGGCAAATAAACCTGTCAATCATTTAAGCCTCTTCTAAAAATAAGTCTCAGGAGAAAAGTTGAGCTGTTGCCAAATTAAGTTAAATTAATGATTTTAAGAGAATAAAATCAACCTTTTCTGACTTTTAGTCACTGGTAATAATTTTAAGGGGAGTGGGGAGGCAGCGGAAAGGGTTCTAAATGCTAATTATTATATTAAGACAGGCTGTCAGTAATCACAAATTCTCTGTAATGCCAGTAACAATACTTTAAGAAACTGGTTATGTGACAATAGAGAAACATAATCCCAGCACTGGGGCACTATAGTGAAAGTTCTAGACAGAGTAAGAACCAAAATTATAAACCATAAATGTATTTTTAAATAGATCTACAATCTAATAAATGCTAAGCTCACTTTTGTTCATTAAGTCAAAACTTGTGTTAATTACTTTTAAAGATCCCAATTATATAAGATATTTAAGAAATTAAGTGTTTCAGACTTATGTACAGATCAGATAGATAATGACTAGAGGTATGAAAAAATCACAATCAGTGAAAGAGTTTGTGATATTTTCAAACAAATCTGTACACATTCCAACCTAAGGTTAATAGAGTAGGCTAAATTCAAAATTCTACAATACACACAACAAAAATGATTCAATATAAAATATTTGTTGAATAAAAGAAAATACATTGTTTTGTAATATTTTGGAGGGAAAAAAAACAAACTTATCAGTGATTACCATGATATGATTTAGATGATTTTAGATAAGGCGGGGGTGTATGGAACATGAGTTAAGAGCAGTATTTTTGCAATTTCTCTATTAAAACATTCTTTTTTTGGCCTAAATAATTAAAATATTTCTCAAGTATAGAGTTTAATTTTTTTGACACAGTGATATCAACAGTTGATGAATATCTGTCATGATCATAGGGTGTTAGATAGCAAACTTTTTAAATTAAAAGAAAAAGTAGTTATTAGATTTCATGACATCCTTTACAAATATTCAACAACTGTTGAGGTCATCATGTGAAGAAAATTAAACTCTTTGTTTCTATCGGAGAAATATTTGATTTCCTTTGATCAAAAAAACAACTTTGATATAAAAACTGTAAAAAATACTGCCCTTAACTCCCATTTCCTAAACTCCCACCTTAAATTACTACTAAGTTATATTTAATTTAAATTAAAGGGCTGAAAAATGTTATTGTACAGTTTCTTTTAGTAATTTGTTTATAGTAGACCAGGTTACTAGCCTTGATTGTACCTGCATCCATGACAATATTTACTGCTTACTTAAGGATGCTGTACTGATCAGTGTTGCCACATTTTAGCCAGTATAACACAACCACAACTGTTGCTCAATCTTACCCTAAGCACAATTGCAATGTTCCTAAATAATCGGTTTTTCTTCTATTATTTTTCCACACGATATATTTACCTCATAGATCTCTCCAAGCTTCAGGTAATGCAAACCATCGGGAAATTTCTCAACAAGGTGACTAAGATTAAATGTTATTCTTGATGGGATTCCTGGGGTTTTGAGTTTATTCGTATCTAGATGGAAAAATAAAAAATAAAAGTAGTACCAAAAATGAAAAATAACTACATTTTGTCACTATGCATTACACACACTAATAAAATATTGATCGACTGCTATGGAAATCCTGTGATAAGTCAATTTTTTCAATAAAGTTCAAAGCAAAGCAAGAAACCAAAATAAAGAATATTCACCAAGTCAAATAATTCAAAGGCTTGCAAATTTAGCTTTTTCAAAACAGTGTTGCAGCACACTTTTTTTACAAAGCGTTTTACTACATGTTCAAGTGGGACACATTTAATTACACTAATTAAATGGAGATGAGGAAGGTAGAATTTAAGGGAAATGTACCTACATTTGTGTGGAGGGAGAGTGGAGAACCATTTTAGGAAGAAACACCCTCAGTACACCCAACCGAGATTTGAACATTGATCTTCCTGTCAATGGCAATCTAGTTTGTAGCAAGAGTGACACCTTAGACAATGCGACCATTGAAGCAGGTTAATATAATGTTTAATTGAATTATTCAAGATAGTCATTTGTAGGCCTTAAGCTAATAACAATGGGGCAACCCTTTTTGGTTGTGACATGATCTAAGGTGTCTCTCTCACAATTTCAGGTTCAAATCCTGGTCACAGGGGTACGAGTGCTAAGGTGTCTTCAAATGAGTGAGAAAAGTGAGTGAGTGACCCTGACTAAAAGTGAAAAAAATGTGTGCACATATATAGAAAAAAAGTCCTCTATCAAATAGGTTAGTTGTTTGATTCATCATTAAATTTTCCTCTCTTTTTGTAGGCCCAATTGGCAAACACTAGTCTGGAGACCATTAATCTGCAAAGCCTTATGTACCAGTAATCTTTCATTTGCTTCTATAAACAATTTATTTGCAGTTCTGCGATTTTGCTTTGTCAAATTTTTCACTTCTGTTTTAGTGAATCTTGTGTCCAGATAACTTTCCTTTTTTTAAAAAATTAATTTTAACATTTTTAATGCATTAATTTTCTTGCAGGTAGATTTGATGGGTACCCGTAATTTGGCCTAAAGTGTAGGCCAAATGACTTTTGTGAATTTAATTTTTAGGCCAAATGACTGTTGCGAAGTTAATTTTTAGGCCAAATGACTCTTTGTAAAATTAATTTTTAGACCATTTATTTAAAATGTGTTTATGTTGTCTCTGGAAACATTCGTTATGATTTGTAATGATGCTACTAGATGGCGAGGTGTGTAATGTTTAATTAAATAGTAAATACTACCATTTCAAAATACATTTGTTTTTTCTCAATTTACTTCCCAAGGTATAGCAGCAGACGTGCTGTAGTACCAATTTTGTATATTGAACTTTTTGCATTGCCAAAGTTTTGTACTATTTTGTACCATAAATAAAAAGTTTTGTTCCAGTATCCTTTTTGATTAGTTAGCATATACATGTGGCCACTCCATTTTAATAATTTTGTTTTATTTTGAATTTTGAACTTTTTTCAATCTTTGAATTAGTTTTGTACCATTTTGTATGACAAATAAAAAGTTTTGTAACTGTGCCTGTTTTAAGTAATTAGCATATAAATGTAGCCACTCCATGTCAATAATTTTGTATTATTTTGAATTCAGAACTTTTTTCAGTGCCAAAAATATATTTTATCTGTCTTTCAGCATATATTTATCTGTTAATTTTGTTAAATGAATTAATCAACCATTCATTTTTTTAAATAATTATATTAACTTACTAGAGTTTGCCCACGGCTTCACTCACATTTGAGTTGGGTAAACTATCTTATTTCTAGTGCATCATTTAAACCAGGTTTTCTCAAACTCTATGCACTTGAGCCTTACATGGACATTAAAAGTAAATGTTAAGTTTCTCTTTCTTAGAATAAAAATAATTTCTTTAGGTTAAAATACAAAAATGAAGCATTTATTATTTCTTGATTTCATCACCATAGAAACCCTTAATTGCGTGCATGGTTGTATATTTGTAAATAAAAAATTTATCTTTTTTTTACAAATAATACCAACCCACTACTTTATGGTGCAACAATTATTATAAAGATTACGGCAATTGTTTTTATCAAGATATTAGGTTAATTTTAAAAAAATATTTGCCTATGCCCTATGATTTAAATCTAATTTGATCATCCTTTTTCCATTAATTAAAATAACTAGAAAACTGCCTAACTGATTTTGACACACGAACGCTCATTTGTAAAAGGGTCAAAAACTTGTTTATATTTTAACACAACATGTTGGCCAACACAATCCCAACAAGTTGTATTACAATATAAATGCATTCCCAGCTTGTTGGAGATGTTGACCAACATTTTGGTGTTGGGAGAGCCGGTCAGAGCCAACAAGTTGTGTTGGATCATTTGTTGTAGAAAATAAACCAACATGTTGGCTGAGTTGAGATCACTTAAATTTAGCCCCCCCCCCAGCAAAATTTAAATTTAAATATACCATCATTTTGCACCCAAGTATTAGGTTTTGCACACTAACCCCAGAGATGGTACGACTGTTTATATTTAGGGGGGGTGGGGGGTGGAGGGGGGGGCTAAGCTAAGATTAGCCCCCACTCACTAATTGGGATTTTTTTAATGCCAAAATAAAAGTCCTGTTTTGCACTCTAATAGATTAGCGAGAAAAAAATACACCCAAGTATGGCATTTTGCAACTTAATAGTTATGCAAGAAAAAATATTTTAAATTAATAAATGAGGGGAAGGAAAAAAAGTGTTTTTTATTGTTTTTTGCCAATATCTTTGTTCCTATTAACTTTATGACCATGAGATATACTAAAAAAGAAATAATACCGGAAATTTATACACAAAAAAGGTGGTATATAGTTTTGTGAACTACTGATCTATTGTTTTTGTTTGTAGAACTAAGATTGTAGGTTTGTTAGGGTAAAGCTGTATGTAGGAGATATGTTAATGTTTTTAGAAATAGTGTAACTATCTCGCATCAATTGTGCTATCTATATCCAGATGAAACAACTAACAGTACTTTTTACTTTCCGAAGATAGCCCGAAGGTTTTAAATTTACAATTTATTAGGCCAAATGACTTTAGGCCAACTGCTGCGTCCCCGATTTGATACCCTATGTGTAGGCCTCTACCTCGTTGGCAGTTATGTTATTTTATAAATTTATATTATAGTTAAAGTTAACAAATTATGATAGTCTTCCTTAGAAAAAAAACACCACCTTGAAACTTAAAGACATAAGTTTTAATTTGTGGTAAAAAGTGACTAAAATTGAATTTTCTAGAAAATTGTGATTAAAAGTGACATATCGGAAAAAAAAGTGAATAAAGGTAAGAAAAGTAGCTCACTTGCATCCCTGCTGGTTCAAGTGTATGTACTAAGGGTACTTTTCCCAAGAATGTTACTATTAATATTAAATCAAGTGAAAAATGACTGCCTGGACATGTGAAAAAACCTGAGACCTTTTGTTTTGTGGCCAATACTTGACCACCGAGTCATCCTGATTGTCTCATATCCAGGTCCACTCTCTTCTTGTTGGTAAGTATAAAGTCTATATATGGTAACTGGTGAAAGTATCATCAACTCGAAGCTATCCAAAATAAGTTGTAAAGACTCGACTTGCTTTTATGCTGCCATAAAATGATTAATTCAAATGTTTAATTAACCGATTGGATGTTATTACCAGGAAGAATCCTGAAGTTAAAATAATTTTCCCTTAAGAGACGACCGAGCCATCCTGGTTATCTACAGTTCAATTCAGGTCCATTCTCAGCTTGATACTGGAGACACGATACCTACAAGTAGTGGCCCAGGATAGTGGACAAATCAGGATGGCTGGCTAAGTGTTAAGGCATTGTCACTTAAAGCCAAAGGTCCTGGGTTTGATTCTTGTGTGATAATTTGAATATGATTATAGTATCAGGACTTTCCCTAATTAGAACATCCCTATATAAGTTTATTATGCATGAATAATTACAATAACCCTTGAGTAAGGGTTCTTAAACTTGGCTCCATCAACCGGTTGCAAAAAATAGCATAAAATCGCAGAAGTTGCCACATAATGACATCTAGAATAGTTTGCCGTCGGTAAGAGCTATAAAAACCTACCTAATCATTATTGTGGCTATAAAAATGTGCTCAGAGCCATGCATATGAATTTGCCTGCAAAGTATTTTTTTTTTCTATGAGAGCTCTGATACCATTTGCTATTACATACTTTGTGAAGCAAGTTTTTTGGCACTTTTTACCATCAAAATAAATAAATTGAAAGAGCCTAGATTGGATGTCAAAGTGTCAAAGACTACACAACTTAAACTTATTTAATATAAGCAAAATGGGACCCTTCTCATTGACTTTTATTTTTGAACAGAATTAATGTTCCTTTTTTAGTTGTACAGTTTGGATTTCTCCAGAAAGTGAACATAATTTTGCATAAAAAGGGAAAGTGAGACACATAATTGATTGTAAAAATTGTTTTTATATTATGTCCATGTGAATAAAATCAGTTTCCACTGCAATAAAGTCAAGTATAGGCAAATTTTTTGTGCAAGCGTATTTATGTGCATGTTTATGGGAAGAGGGTTCATGGCATTTTGTCAAATTCTAAAAGGGCTCCATAACCCAAAATAGATTAAGAAGCAGGCCCAAGTTGAACTAAATTCTCTACATTTAAAATAATTCTCTCAGACAGTGAGATACATGTACAAGCTACTACAAACTTAAATTAACCAATCAAATTTTCTAATTGAAATAGTGACTTACAATAATCTTGATTCAACGCCGATTTTGGAATTGGTTTTCTAAAATCAAACAATTTGTAGTTTATTCCATCTAGTTTTAAATAACGAAATATTTCTGGAAGACTTAAACATAGTTGAGTCACAGAAGAGAATCCATATGAGAAATAATCCAGCTCGGAACCGAATCGTTTCTGAAATAATAACTTTATATAAGTACACTAAAATAGATTAATAAAACTAAAATTAATTTTATAATATCTCATCATTACTTACTATGATATACAGTAGTAGGTTCTACTACACATAAAAAGTAGCTAAGAAACATTTAAAATATTTTAACAATCCTACCTAATATTAGCTTAATATACTGGAAAGTATGTTATTTACTCAAATCATTGTTGCATTGTTCAGAAGAGGTTACAGTAGACATGATCCAGCAGAAGTTGACTTTATATTAAGCACAATGTGCAAATAAAGTATAGCAATGAAAATAAAGGCCAGAAAAGTCCAAAAGTTCACACATTTTTTGTGCATAAAGTATTACTACCCATTCAAGCTAGCCACTTATTTACACAAATAGGGTAGAGATGAGGCAGGTGTAGTTTAGAAAAAATGTACTTGTATTTGTGTAGAGGGCAGATGACATAAGGCGAGTTTTCGCAGTTGGCTTGGGTTTGTCTTGGTATCGAGGGCTTACGACCAAGTGGTTCTGACCAAAGTGGAGCAAAAAAACTATTTTGAGAGGTTTTTCTTAAACAAAAATGGTGGTTGGGGTTGAGTAGATCTAACAGATGGTAGATTAATTTATGAAATCCTACTACATGTACTACAACTCGACAAAAAATGAGCTATTTAATTTTATTTTTAGTTAGATTGGTTCTTATTTTGAGTAGTCCTAATATTTACATAACATATCAAGCTAAACATATCTTCCCAAAAATAACCTTAAGAAAACATGAAGTACATATGTAATATTAAATAGGTCTAGATAATATAGTACTCTCTTTTAACCAGAGCTAAATGATGTTTAAGTACCTACTTAATGTCGTGTATTTCTGGTTAGTAATTTCTGTCTATTTTAATTCAAAAAACTTAAAATCCATTGACTACAAAGTTATACTCATTTAAATCTAACATTAGAAGTGATGGTGTTTTGAAATTGGTGCACAAATTCTCAGCTCATTGTTCCTAACCCTACTGTTTAGTCTGTCAAGGAAAGTGTTACCGAACTGAGCTCTGGTAATGACTCGGTCATAAACATTTTGTTAACATCGATACCAGGTCAACTGTGAAAACACACCCATTTCAAGCCATATTTCAAAGTCGGAGGAACTTGGTCAGCAGCTAAAACAGCTTGGTGAACCGATTTCTAGTTCAATGAAGATGACCAAAATTATTGTGGGTCTACCTACCACCTAGTTACAAACATTTATATACAGTGTGTGGAATTCGACAGTGGAACAAAAATCAATATTAGACAATTTGATTTACCAAGTGATGATGGAAAAATTGCGACTCTTAGCTTAAGGGTCTGATGAAGAGCCAAAGAGTGCATTATCGGCAACTAGCTACTAACCTCAAAATCTAAAAAGGCCGAAGAAAGTAATGAGGGCGAATGCAAACCAGTAAAGTGCTATTTTTGTTGTAAGCCAGAACACTTGGGAGGGAAAAAA
>CABFWB010000058.1:551994-599232 GCA_902151455.1 Timema bartmani
AAAAAAAAAAAGATTGCCTAAATTGACTAAGGGAAGAATCAGAAGGTAAAATAAATGTTGCGTGCAGATCAAGAAATTTGAAAAGTGATGGACGCAATTATCGGTGTGCTGATGGTAACTGAATTCACAGGTAAGAATGACCAGTGGTATGTAGACTCTGATGCAAGTGATCTCATGACTAGTCGGAGAGATTGGTTCATGCATTTCAAGCAATTTGATGATCCAGTGCAAGTTTGAATCAAGAATGGAGCAAATATTCAAGTTCAAGGTAAAGGTGACATTAATATACTAGCATTTGCTGAAGAGAAATGGACTGAGAAATATATATCTAGTATTTTATATGTACCACACATAAACAAACTTTTTTATTTCTTCAGCGGCAGCAATAAACAAAGGACTTAGAATGGTGTCAGATGATAATAGATGTAGATTAATTAAGGATAAACATATTGTTGCAGTGGGCGTAAGAAAAACTCACTTGTACACGTTAATATTTAATGTTGTTGAGTCTATGTCTATGTCTATGTGTGAGAGCATTAATGTTACAATTCCAAGTACTAAGGAGTTGTTTTGTAACTATTGCATGTGCAGAAGACATAATAAAATGCCATTTTACCAAAGTAAAACTAAAACAAGACCTTGCATGTGCAGAAGACATAATAAAATGCCATTTTACCAAAGTAAAACTAAAACAAGACCTGGTGAGTTGATTCACTCTGATATGTGTGGTCCAACACAAAACAAATCAACTGGTCAAGTTCGATATTTTCTGTTAGTCAAGGATGGTTATTCGCATTATAGAACTGGTTACAACATTGCAAGAAAGTGTGAAAAACAGAAAAAACTCTTTAAGTATTCCTTCATTCTATGAAAAATGACAATGGATTTGAAGGTAAGACATTTCACACTGACAATGGTTTGGAGGATGTCAATAAAGACATGCAAGAAATTCTAGAGGAACATGGTGTTAAACATCAGAAAAAAGTTCCTTACACACCTGAGAGAAATTAATGGAAATGATATGGATTTAAAACTCTGGTCGGAGGCTGTAAATATTGTGGTCTACATTCTTAACAGAACTGGAACAAGCACAATGACTGAAAATATACCCTATAAACTGTGGTTTGACAATAAAGAGAAACCAAGAGTAGATCATTTTAGAGTATTTGATAGAGAAGCCTTCACCCACATACCAAAACAGAAGAGAAAGAAATAAGACCCAAAAAGTAAAATAGGCATTTTTGTAGGTTACTATGAGATCACAAAGAGTTATAAAGTGTGGTATCCAGATAGAGAGATATATATGGTGGAAATGAGTTGTTATATTATTTTTAAGAAAGAACAACATTTTTAGTCAGTCAAGGAAAATGCCATTTTTAATGATTAAATGTTGGTTTTGACTTACTAAAGAAATGAGCGAGTGGAGCAAAACCATCAATATGTAAACTGTGAGAACATTTGGAGAGTTTGTGATCATGTTGATGAAGTCAGATTCAAAGTGAAGTTTAGCAATCACCACATGCACTTCATGACAGAAATCAGATATGAGGACAAGATTGATTTGCAGTTTATTATGACAAGATGGCGTTAATTACAGAAGGCAATGAGACAATGACATATGCAGATGCAAATAAGACCTCTAAGTATGCGAAAAATTGCAACGATTCAATGGAAAAAGAAATTACTCAATTGAAGAAAAATGAAACTTGGGAGCTAGCAACTCTGCTAAAAGATCGTAAGGCAAGTGATAATTGATAGGTGTATCGCATTAAGCGTGAGCCAGATGGAAATGCTGACAGGTATAGGGCACAATTAGCAATTTGTAGATTCTTGCCAAGGTGTGGTATTGATTATAATCAAAATATATTTAGTCCAGTTGTAAAATTTGATTATAATCAGATAATTCTTCCAGTTTCAGAAAAACTAGAGTTAAAACAATTTGATGTGAAAAATGCATTTTTGTAACGGGACCTAGATGAATAAATTTACATGGAACAGCCAAAAAATATGAGGATGGAAATAAAAAAGTTTGTAAACTTCAACCAAGTTTGTATGTATTGAAACAAGCAACACCATGCTGGAATCAGAGATTTACAATTTTTTGTTTGTTGAGGTTCAACTTTGAAATGAACATGGCAAATGCATGTGTTTTTTCAGTATCAAGGGTGATCAAAAGTTATCCTAACAATACAGGGCGTTGATGGTTTGATAGCAGTGACAAGCAAGAATGAAATTACAATGGAATTTTATGTTGATGGTTTGATAGCAGTGACAAGCAAGAATGAAATTACAATGGAATTTTATGTCAATGTTTGTGATTTCAATCATTTTCTGAGACTGGAGATCAAGCAGGAAAGGTATGTAACGATATTTATCCATCAAAGAGGTTTTGCTCAGTGGACCTCCAAAAAAATTTAAGATGCAGGATTCAAATGCAATCTCAATACCAAGCTGATAAACCTCATTCTGTCAGTGTAAAAATCCACTCTGATGAAGTAACAAATAGTAAATGCACCTTCCCGCAAAGCAATTGTAAGTTTTATATAACTTGCTGTGACAATTAGACCAGACATGAGATTTTCAATTAGTAGTGTGCATGTTCAATAAGTGGTGTGAGTCAGACGAACAAAAACTCATTGGAATACTGTCTAAACAGATTATAAAGTACAATAAAGGCACAACACCTTATGACATATTGTTCATAAATGGTAGCAATGCAAATTTAGAAGGATACAGTGATGCAGACTTTGCAAGTGACATTGATACACGAAGAGAAACAGCTGGGTATGTGTTCAATTATGGATCAGGTGCAATTACATGGAGCTCACAAAAGCAAAAATTAGTGGGAATCTGAATATGTGGTGGCGGTAAGCCAAACTGCGAAAGAGTTGGTATGGCCGAATTTATTGCTATAGGAATTAGTTCAAACAGAAATAAAAATTTCAATAGTAGGCCTATATGTTGATAACCAGAGTGTGATTCAACCAGTTCAAAATCCAAAGTTCCACAAGTGAGCCAAACACAATGACATTAGATATCACTTCATTTGTGAAAAATTTAAAGAGAATATGTTTATTTAGCCTTGAGTAAATCACACGTGAGAAATAAATTGCAGATATCTTGACAAAGATATTAGTAAAAGAGAAGTTTCAGCTGTTTCGCACAATGATGGAAATGTATTGTGAAAATGGTTATGACAGGTTAAAGATAACCCTATTAGATTTAATTCAAGTAGGAGTGTTGAAGAATTAATTAAAGTCATGATATGCATTAAGTATCTTTCCTTGTTGACTGTATTATATTCATCAATGTAAAGAGAAAAGATTGGTAGCACCACAGGGAGAAATATGTCATTGCTTTCATCACCCAGTACGTCAGTTATGTTTTAGTAAAAAAGACAGCCACACATACATATTTAAAAAAAATAAGTAGAGTATTGATGTTAATTGGACATTGATTAGATTTTAAAAGTGTAGTTATTATTTGAAGTTCCAAAATGTGACTTGATTTTTAACAATTTAGTTTGTCTCCCATAAAGATTTGTGTACTGAGTGACGTCATACGCTCAGCCAATCAGATATCTTTCTCCATCTGGTGCTACCACCTATTCTCTTTACTTTAGTATCCATGACATTGAAAACACTTTTTGTTCTCCTTGTTCATTATTAAAATACAGCTAAGATTATTTTCTTCACTTGTTAATTTAATATATTTCAACATTTTCCCCCAAAATTAATATTACAATTCAGACTGCGTTGTTCAAGTGTTTGTTGAAAAATTACAATTAGCTACCCAGGACCATAACTTACTCATTATTTAAAACAGTAAATAATTAATTTTTGAGAACAATGGCTGGTTTGAGCAGCAACACTTTAACAGCAACTCAAGGTCCACCTTTATACTACTGGTTGTACAATATGTTTGTCCAGAGATTGTATTCATACCAATTAGAGACATATTCAAATTAATTCTTGAGCCAAACTTAGCCCATCAAGAGAAAACTAGATTTCTTTGTTGTTGTCACCACTTCTCACAATTTGTTTAGGTTACACACACGTATACAAATTACACTGTGCTATGTATCAGAAAGGTTGAATTTAGAGAAAGTGTACCCATATTTGTGTGGAGTGAGTGTGAAAAGCCATTTAGAAAAAAACACCCTCAGTACTCCCAATCATAATTCAAAACCTGATCTTTCTGTCATTGACAGTCCAATCTATTACAAGAGTGAAGCCTTAGACCAGTGGTGCTCAATTACTTCTCAGTACGGGCCGCAGTTATATATATTTTTCATGGACCAGGCAAGAAGGTGTGAAAACTTAATTTGAAAATTGTATATAATGTTAGAAAAATTAAAACAAAATACCTCATAATATTATGATAATATTATAAACACAATTTTTATTTTGGGATTTATAAAACAAACTTTACTAAAGTTACCAAGAAACCTATGCAAAAAATGAGGGCAATTTCCTTCAATGATTTGTTTAAAATCTGGAGTACAAGATGTGCGCTAATCTTGGGGCATTTTCAACATTAGAATCTGTTCATTTGTTCCTGTAACAATTTTTTTTTATTGTTCATGTCAGAGAAGCTTGATTCACATTTGTAGGTAAACCCAAACGTAGTTAAAATTAGAATTGCAAGTTTCTTACAATATGAATAATTAGTCATAAATTTAGCACAAAAATTACACACTGACTCACCTATAAAGTTACTTTTCAGTTCTCCTGAACTTTGAACATAAATTAATTCAAACTCTTAAAAAGTCTCTTTGGTCCACATTAGGTAAATGAGCTTCGCCCTCCTGTAATAACCTTCACCCTCCCTTCTCCTGTCACACCTAGCACAGGGTTATCAGATGTGTGGTGTAAACAGTGTTGTTGGGTTATATATACAGTATATGAATATTTTCAGATTAATTAATTATTCACCACAGGCCAGATTGACATCCTTCACGGGCCACATCTGGCCTGCGAGATACCTATTGAGAACCACTGCCTTAGGCACTTCAAACATCATAGCGAGTAGCTGGAGAATTGAAATTAGTATTATTTATAGCTATAGACAGTTTTTTAAAAACACATACCAAATACTTTCTTCTTAATTCAGAAGCCCATATGCCATCAGGATTGTCAGATAATAATATTCTGAAGTTATCTTGAAGTTTCCTGTTAACCAAGTCAGAATAAACAATAGCCGTACTATCACACTCAGATTCCCTTGGAGAGGATATAGAATCATAGCCATTTGATTGAGGCCAATGAGGAACATCATTCTTTGGAAAGTTAAGATAATCAGTTTTATGATTACCTGCAACAGTATGTCAGCTTTAGTCAACATAATATACCTTTTAATAGCATTTATATGCCCAGCACCAAAGTTACTTTCTATTTTAATAGAAGAAAACAAGAAACAAGTTTAGTATAGGTAAGGTGAAAGGAAGAACATTTACATGCACCTCAATTTGGGGGACACCTACTGACTTCTACTGACATCTAGAAATACTAAGTTTTTTTAAGAAGTGGTTAATTATTTTAAGTCAACCTCGGTGGTCTTGGGGTAAGGCGCTCGTTTCAGGACCTGGTGTTTGTGGGCTCAAAGCCAGCTGGTGTAAACGGATTTTTCTTGACGATAAAAATCTGTAACACAACTTCCTTCAGAGGAGTAGTAAAGCCGTCAATCCCATGTCGATTGGGGAGTATGTGAAGATACCTTTAACGGCAAAATTGATAGGCCCTTTTGCTTTCACTCATAGAAATTATAATGTGTTGGTATACTCAACCGGTTCAAAAAGTGCACATTAAATACCTCAAGTAAATAAAAATTAAAAGTTATTTTAAAATATGGTTCAAGCCAAAATGGAGGTGAAAGGTATCAACATGTCTTTATAGGATAAACAATATTCCATTTAAGTTATATAATTTAAAATAAAATTCATCAAAGGTTGAAATTAGCTAATTTAATAATATTTCACACAAAATGCTGCAGTTTTCTGAGATCAAAGTAAAAGAATAGAAACATAAATTTCATCATTTATTGTTTTCAGCCTTTGGCCGGGTCAGTTTATAGTAATATGTATCCATCTTCGTCAATCCTTCCACCATTCTTCTCCAATCACTTGCACATTTTCTGTTAACTGCTCCTCCCATTTCTATCCTGGTCTGCCTTGTGGTAATTTTGTTACACACTCCATCTTAATCATTCTCTTTGGTATTAATTCCATCCTCATTACATGACCATATCATCTTAATCTTGCTTCCTCTACTATCTAATGTCCTTCCTGTACTCCCACTTTTCCCCCGGTTAATTTTATTCCTAATACTTTTTCTCCTCGTGATAGCTAACATGTTCCTCACAAACTTCATTCCCATGGCTTTCAATCTCCTTGTCTCGCTTGGATTCAATGTCCATGTTCCTAATGTGTATGTAGCTATGAGTACAAAATACGCCCTATACAGAATTTCCTTACACTTCAAAGGCACTTCTCTTCTTGATAGCATGTCTCTTATGCTTCTATAGAATCACTCCCACTGCTGCCCTCTTCTTATTAGATTCTCTTTACTCCCAACCTTCGCGTCAATCACGCTTCCAAGATAGTTTATACTCTGTACCTTTCTTAATTTACTCTATCCAACTTTAAAGCTTCACTAGGCCTTATCATTAACATCAGTTCACACTTCACTGTGCTAAATTTCGTTCCACAATCCCTCCCTCATTCCATTCCTGTAACTGTTTCTATACTTCCTCTTCCTTCTGCCCCCATACAATCAAGTCAAAAGCAAACCTCATGGCTTTCATTCCTTTTTACCTGAGTTTACTTGCCACTTTATTCATGATTATTTCCATAACCACTACAAATACTAGTGGTGAAAGAGAACTCCCCTGCTACACTTCATTATTTATTTGGAACCACTCCGTCAACCCTTTCTTCATTTTAACACAGCTCATATTATCCTCATACATACTTTTCACTCTTATTACAACTTCTATCTCCCCTCCAGCCTCCTCCATCACTTTCCAGACTTTTCTAACCTTTTTATCATTTATGCCTTCTCCACATTCATAAATACCATTACCAAAGCCTTCCCAAATGTGTACCTTCTTTCCATCAATTGTTGTATAGTGAAGATCAAGTCTATTGTAGATCTCTGTCCCCTAAATCAGTGCTGTTCCTCTCTCTACCACATTTTAATTTTAATGATTAGTCTTTTTTTTCCCAGTATCATAAATCTAACCTGTCTCAAACAATTAAAGTAATTTTAATAGAGCCAAAGTAGAAAGTATTGATACAATTATTGAGGTTTCTTCTTTAATGGAAATGCTAAATATAGAGCAGAAACTTGGACTCTTAGGAAAATAGAAAATAAATACTTGAAGAGCTTTTAAATGTGGTGCTGGAGAAGACTTGAATAGATCAGGTGAACAGACCCGACAGGGTAGGGTGACATATGAATAAGTCCTGAGAAGAGTGGGTGAGAAGATAACCATTTTGGATGTGATTCTTTGGTACAAAGCAGACTGGATTGGACACATCCTTAGGA
This sequence comes from Timema bartmani, assembly GCA_902151455.1. Taxonomy (NCBI): domain Eukaryota; kingdom Metazoa; phylum Arthropoda; class Insecta; order Phasmatodea; family Timematidae; genus Timema; species Timema bartmani. The sequence goes on from CABFWB010000058.1 coordinate 559,539, forward strand.
GGAACTGTTTTCTGCACAACGCCATAGAAGGAAAGGTTGAGGGAGAAAGGAGCTTGGGAAGAAGGAGGATTCAAATATTAGATGACTTGAAGGAAAGAAGAAAATTCTGGTCACTGACAAAAGGAATGGACCTGTTATCCCCATGAGGCTGATACATCGACACAAGCCAAATCTTGTCTTCTAGTGATATACATGATTTAGGTTACTAGATGTCACCAGAAAAATCAATCTTAAATGTTGAGCTAATGCTCATATTTCTTGAACAAATACCATCATGAGGCTTTAAAATGTCTTCTTTACCTGATAAATAAGTTATGTTTACCATGTTTACATTGTGGTGTGAATATGTTTATGGGTTGTAATTTTTTCTTTATTTTATGTTTATATAGGTTTAGTAGCTGATATTTTGCTTTCTTATTGAAGTTTATATAGTTTTTTTTTTGTTTCTCCATGGTAAATGTATATACAAGAGCTTTTTTAATTTAATTTATTTAGAATTATAAAATGGCAAAACACAGGAGCTGACTCCTAAATTAAGTACATATTATTTTACAAAAAGTGATGTAGTTCAGAATAATTTGCCAGTAAAAAAACCCAAATTGATACAAAATTTTACAAGTATAAATGCTCTTTCCTTTACGATGAATGATGAATAATGACTAGGCTATGAAAAGTCAATCAATTTTTTCATATCTGAATTATAAATTTTAATTTCCTTTAACAAATTTTACAATTTTCAATTTTATTTAAAAATTTTACTATCCATTTTTTTAAAAATGAATGAGGACATACTTTTATTCTAATTCTTTCATGTTTATAATATGGGTGTGATTTTTTCCATGTATACATGTTCAATTTTTTTTTGGTGGGAAAATTTAAAAGTTTAAAAAATCAAACATGTGAAAATTGGCCTGGGGGTTTTTGATCAGAATAGTGAAAATATGCTGGGTGCAAAAGGGTTAAAGTGTTTTAAAAATATACTTCCCCCCTGTCCCCCAACTCATTAAACTACTCACCTAGGTCTCACTTTAGTAATTATGCAAGCAGAAGCGGATTTACACTATAGGCCACCTAGGCATGGGCCTAATAATTATGTTTAAAAATTAGTGACTAACATTATCGGAATAGTTCAAGTCAAAGAACGACAATATTTCTTTTTAAATAATTGGACTTTGCCATCGCTTTGTAACTGAAGTCAGTCTCCCCTTCTTCATAATGTTAACTCAAGCTACTGTAGGGCATGCACATTGTACATGCCTGATTATCTTTTGTAGAAATCTTTTCTTGAATATTAACTTCTGCGCACCCCACTCCCCCGCACACCTATTTACACCGAAACTTCCTAAAGCCCTTGACAAAACAATGGGGCGGGAGAAGGGGAGGGCGAATATTATAATTGTGCCTAGGGGCGCAAACATTTTAAATCCACCACTGTATGCAAGTAGGTTAGAAGAAATGTACCCACAAACCAGACATTGTTGGTTGAAATAAAAATTAATTTACATTGGCAAGTTAGTTAGCATTCTCATATATAGTTATTATTTAGAATATAAATTTAGACTCTCTTAATGTGGTTCTAAATTCTAGACCCTAGCAACATAAGCTTACTAAAACTCGAGAGAATAGATCAAACACCATTAGGTGTGCAGTAACATGATTGTGTCCAGGGCACTATAGACCTGTGTTTGATCTCAGACAAGGAGCACAAGATAAAATTTATGTTTCTTTAATATATTATATAGAATTAATCACCAATAACCCATATAATAACACATGGAGAGTAAAAGCACAAACTTAAAACAAAACTGTCAAATTTATTCAGATACCACCTTTCCCGGGATTGAGCTAAAATGTTCTCACTTAACAGTTTTCCTCTTCAATCATTTGTTGTTCAGTACCTATAGGACATTGGATGAATATGGTGACATAAAAAACTCTGAATAAGACAGTTAAACCACCATGCAGCTTATATTAATATCATATATAGTTTTTGTTTCCTAATGTCATAAAAAGAAGTGGCTTGGATCTCTAAAAATAGGTCTTGAACTCTTAAGTCTGAACAAAATCATGAAAGGTATAATAATGTGGCATTTATTGAGATATAATTGGTATGTATAGCCCATGATCGAGCGCCAATTATTACAATACAGAATTATTATGCCCCGCGATTGGGAGCCACTTTAAAACGATGTGGTATTTATATTGTGATACCATGCCCCACGTTGGGCACCAATTTATAACGATGTGGTATTTATAATGTGATATCATGCCCCACGTTGGGCACCAATTTATAACGATGTGGTATTTATAATGTGATATCATGCCCCACGTTGGGCGCCAATTTATAACGATGTGGTATTTATTGAGATATAATTGGTATTTATAGCCCCGTGATCGAGCGCCAATTATTACGATACAGAATTATTATGCCCCGCAATTGGGAGCCACTTTATAACAATGTGGTATTTATAATGTGATATCGTGCCGCGCGATGGGCGCCAATTTATTAAGATGTGGTTGTTATTGAGATATAATTGGTATTTATAGCTCCATGATCGAGTGCCAATTAAAATGATTAACGTTTAATTAGCTGATATTTGCCCCGTGATTGAGCACTAATTAAAGTGGTGCGGATTGTAATCGTGATACTGCCCTGTGATTGAACACTATCAATAACAATATTAAATAAACAAGACTTTTGATGTTGCACACGGAGTAATCGTGATACTGCCCTGTGATTGAACACTATTAATAACAATATTAAATAAACAAGACTTTTGATGTTGCACACGGTTTATTAAGATAATTATACCTCAGGTACGAAGATATTATGTAAAATGATACAATTTTCGTTCAACTACAGATTATTTTCTGTGTACTCTCTGTGATTACACGTTCTATAGATTTATGCTACCGGCACTGTTAATACTTTGTGTTACTGCTATTTTTCCTACTGGCACTGTTAATATTTTGTGTTACTGCTATATATTCATCCGCACAAACGGCTTATATATGACCTACCCCTTGCCTCTTGGACCCCTTGTCGCCAGTGTCAAAACCAACTAATAGAAAGAGTTCTGTTCTGGCGATAGGTGTTGTGAAGGCTAGCTTCCTATTGGGTAGAGGGAGCTAGCGTCAATTGCTTTTTTGGTATACACTACGGAGTTAATTTTTGAAAGAAAAAAAAAAGTTTTAATGGTGCAATCCTTTGACATTATTTTTGAAAAGCGCAATGATTATCCATGGATAAAGTCTTAAAAGAATATTTTACATACAGTTTATTAAAGAAAAATACTATCCATGACTTTTTTTTTACATATATGAGGGGTCCAAATCAGTATCATTACAAAGGTTTGATTGGTTGCTAAACTTGACCATACAAACTTGTGATTTGGATAAGCAAGAAAGTTGACTAGGCGATTTTTCGATCAAGTATGAAATCTTGTATAAAAGTAGATTTGATAAACTTTGTTGTTGTTGGATACTATTCTTATTATTCAAGTGTTTGAACATAATACATACCGTTAGTCTGATTTGGTGTGGAAGAATATATTTCCCAAAAACCCTTAGATGCACTCTCATGCCTACTCTCTTCATCAAACTGTAAAGTTTCTTCCAAGGTATTTATAGCTTCCTCGTTTTCATCAAAATCTTCTCCGCCAGCAGGTACAATGTTAATATACTGTTCTTCTTCTCCTCTCGAAAGATTTGATCCCAGGTCATGTGAGGGGGCATAATCTTCTTCGCATGAAGGAACTGAGTTTTTAAAATTCTTTTCGACTTCCAATCCATTTGATTCACAGCTGGGCTTATGAGATATGCTCATAAGGCTATGAGATTGTTGCTGAATCTGAGACTTTGATGGGGATGGTAGGTGAGATTGAGATGGTAGAGGGGATTGAGCTGGTAGATTGGATTGATATGGTCGATGAGATTGAGGAGAAGGTAGATGTGATAAAAGAGATGGTAGACGAGCTTGAGGAGAAGGTGGATGAGATAAAAGAGATGGTAGACGAGCTTGAGGAGAAGGTGGATGAGATAAAAGAGATGGTAGACGAGATTGAGGAGAAGGTGGATGAGATAAAAGAGGCGGTATATGAGAATGAGAAGAGGGTTGATTGTAGAATCTTGCTGGTTGGACATAACTTTGGCTATATGGTGTTGCTGAAATAAAACATTTACTTTTAATTCATTGTATTATTTTATACACTAAAGGTAAAACCGATTTAAGATCAGCCTCCTTAGCCCTAATTCCTGTATATACTATTCTAATAAAAATACAAACTTGAAAACACAAGTAACAGATGTATTTAAGAGTTTGGGGTGTGCATGAAATACACTTTTAATTAGGATAGGGAAATAATTTATTTTGGGCGAGATGGAAAACAGGAAATTTCAAATCCATAATTTCAGGAATTTAAATTCTCATAATCTTTTGTGATGTTTTCATATTTCTTTTCATGTTAGGGAAGACATATGAACTGAATTTATCAAATTGCATTAAATAAATATATAAACTTAGTACCGCGTCTTACTACCCCATTTGGGTTATAAGCTTAAGTAATATTTACACTAATGGGTTAGGAATTGGGAAGGTTGAATATAGAGGAAGTGAACATGTATTTGCGTGGCGGGAGGGTGGAAAACCATTGTGGAAAAACCACCTCCAGTTCACCCGAGAGAAATTCGAACCTCGATCTCCCCATCCTCGACAGTCTAGCTCAACACGAAACTAGCACCGAGGTGGATAAATTGCATTAAACTATGTCAGGATTGTATTTATACCTGAATATGAGAAATTAATAATTCATAAAGAATGAAAACACACTTTAAACTATATTTGTTTAGCGATCAGCTCTGTAAGCACTTTTTCTTTACCATTTTGTCATTGGAATGTGATTAATGAAGCAATTTATATTATTTTGGTATTGTAACATTTTGCTAACAGCTAATTGATAGTCAAATATTAAGGCTTGAACTTTACTTTTTTTTAAAGACAGTTAGTTATAGTATTTTTGTTGTTAAAAGTGTCAAATAAATAAGAAATTTTTTTTTTACTTTTATTGAAATTACAGAGTTTACAGCAGATAAGATCAGTCTATTCTGTCTGGAATAGGAAACTTTGTTCCTGAGAAAATCCCAAATTATGGGATTCCTGCACACCCTTAGTAAGCGTGGAGGACTTTGTTGTAATCAATAGCAAATGAAGGTATAATATACCTCAATTTTCTTACAGAATAAAGATTTAAAGCACCTTTTGTAAAATAAATATATATATTTTTTGCAGTTTAACAATGATAACATTTTACAATATTACTAAAGTTATTTTATAGATCTTGATAATATTGATCAAAACTGAAAGCTGCAGATTATGTGATATGATGTATGAATACTATGAATATTCGATAGTAGATCTAACGACTTTTTCCTAACAGTCAGTTATGTCCATTTGTAAAGAATAAATCATATTATAACCCCACAGTAACCATGTTGCACGTTTATGTTATCACGGTAACCGTGCACTCAATTCCCAAAGTGTAAAGGAGATTGTAAAAATAGCACTGCAAAAGGTGTTTAGCCACCTAATCAGTTGACTGATAGGTAGAAGACATTTAAACATTAATTTATAGGACTTAAAGTTTTTTAATCACAATATTGAAATTACATTAAGTTCTTGACTAACACGGATTTATATATATGTGGTTGTATGGTTGCGGTACTTCGACTTTGCACTAGCAACACCATCTATTGTCTATTGAGCATGGTGCTAAATATAAAAGATGGCATTTCTAGTAAGCTGACACACAGCTAATAGTTCCATCACTATATTTTTGTTTCTACATTGAGCGCAAGTTATCTTCTTGATAAAACTAAGTATTACTTATTATAAACAATAAACTCTAAATTCTGGAAAAATGTCAAAATGATGAGATTAATTATTGTATTCACTGTAGTAAGAAGAGGCGCATCATAACTAGGGTGACCATGCATACTTGTTTTTTGCAGGACATTACTGTTTTTTTTGGGGTAGTGTAATGTTGTCCTACTGAACAGGTATACCCATATAGGTACACCCATAGAAACTAACTTTCAACCAAGTAATACCAAAAGTACCTTTTTTTTTATTAGGAAAAATCTTTTATATTGAACAGCGCTAGCAAAAGGAAATTCACAGTTGAGTTTTATTATTTGCCAAATTTTATTTGCAAGTTCTATTTACCAAAAGTAGGATTTTGGTAGGTCAAAAAGACCTTTCAGAATAAAATTATTTCCAAAATCAGTATAGGACCTATATCTACATTTTACTTCTTTGTTACATACTTCTCTCAAAGAAGTTCCTTTATTTGCTCCTAAAGTTGTTTAGCTTTAAATGCTACATATTATTTTAACTTTTGTACTAAAGTATTAGTTTCGAGTGATTGGCAACCAACATACTGGATTTATTTATAATTAATAAGGAAAGTCGTAAAAAAAAAGTTAAAATTGAATTTATTTATATGTGTGTACGAACAAAGTTTTCCTTGACATTAATATTTCAGGGTCCCTACCAAAAAATCATGAAATTTTTTCCAAGACATTTCAAGGACTTAAGGATTTTCTACAATTCCTCCAGGACAAGTGTATAAAGTAAGCTTGGCAAAATACACGTAATTATATATATTTTCTTTAATTTTTTTGGGATATATATACAGATTCCAACTCCCCTACACCTGCACCTTTCCACACCATTTACTTTTATTTAATGTATTCCATGATGCACAGAGTTATTCAAATAATTAAAACATAACATAAACTCACTTGCAAATAATCATTGGTGAAATGTGGGTTTCCCCTTTCACAGTGATGAATTAACGGCTGGGGGGCTGAATGTTGTGTCTGTTCTAGATATAAATTAGTTTATAAGTCATGTACAGATATAATCAGTCGGTTTAGAAAGTGCATGTTAAATACCAGAAATAAATAAATCACTTGCAATAGTATGTTATATTTCTTAGTTACAAGTATAATAAAGGTTATATAATTTTCTGACATGTTTTTTAAAAAAGGGGGGGAGGAGACAAAGGAGTTTCCAGGACTACCTAAAAATTCCAGGAAAAGATTGGAAAATTGATAAATTCCATAACATTTCCAGGCCTAGAAGAAATATTTTTAAATTCCAGGTTTTCCATGGCTCATAGGAACCCTGTATTTGTTCCTTAAAATTTACAATCAAACTAATGTTTTTATAGTTATTGATTTGATGTAGCCTCGTTACCTTAATTAGTCTTAAAAAAAAAAGAGATTAAATAAATAATTTTGTGTTTCAACTGGTTTTTTTTCTAACCCTCTATATTATTTCCCCCCCTATCTACTCTTTTTTAAAACAAATGCATGGAATTTTTCATATTTTTTTTCTTGTTTTCCTAAAAAAATTACATATATATGGTCATCATAATTTTAATGTGTCTTAGCACCAATTGACTTCCTGAGTTTTTCAACTCGGGTGGAAGCCTTTGGAACAAATTAACTGCTCAGGTTGAGAATTTATTGTAAGACATGCATTTTCTGTGCTAACTATGATGTTTAAATCAATGCTACAGTTATATTCTAAAATACTATACATAAGAGCAGAGTATTGCTTATAATTTTAACTAAGATATCACACACAGCCTACATACCTTGCTGAGAATGGTGTTGGTGACTATAATATTGATCATTGCTGAATGGTCTACTTGCTGTGGAGAAACAGAATGGTCTGGTAGAGCTATTTTGATTGAATGTTCTATCTATCCTGGGTTGGTCAAATGGTTTGCTATCAACTATAGGAGTGGACAATGCTTCTCGTCTTCTACGAATAACAGGAGCACGATACCCATTTCGACGTTTTGGGACTACTACTTTCTGCTTCATAACCAGTGCATCTATATGAGCAGTTTTTTCATTTTTTACCGGGACTACAGTTGTTATACGATTGTAGGAGTCTTCCACCAACTAAACAATAACAAAATTTTTATTGAAATGTAAGCTAATTAGCAAAAATATAAATATTTTTAGTACAGGCCCTATATATATTATTTAGTGAAATAAAAAAAACGGTTAATAACTTCCAATTTCAATTTAAATTTCATTTATTATAGTGCTGGCCAACAGTTGTGAGACCTATGACAGGCCAGTACTGAGAAGTACACAAGTACCTTACAAACACATACAATAATAAATAAAAAATCAATAATAATAATAATAATAATAAAACTATACATACTGATGAATAATTACAAAAAATAACAATAATACATAACAATAACAATAATATTTGGAGGACATGAAAGAGATAGGGTGTAATGAGGTGGACTAGATAGAATTAGCTCAATATAGGGATAGGGTGAAATGAGGTGGATTGGTTAGAACTAGCCCAATATAGGGATAGGATGCAATGAGGTGGACTGGTTAGAAATAGCTCAATTTAGGGATAGGGTGTAATGAGGTGGACTGGTTAGAACTAGCTTAAGATAGGGATGGTGTGTAATGAGGTGGATTGGGTAGAAATAGCTCAAGATAGGGATAGTGTGTAATGAGGTGGACTAGATAGAACTAGATCAAGATAGGGACAGGATATAATTAGGTGGACTGGATAGAACTAGCTCAAGATAGGGATAGTGTGTAATGAGGTGGACTGGGTAGAAATAGCTCAAGATAGGGATAGTGTGTAATGAGGTGGACTAGATAGAACTAGATCAAGATAGGGACAGGATATAACTAGGTGGACTGGATAGAACTAGCTCAAGATAAGGATAGGTGAAGTGCTTTTAGTGCGGCAATGACTTTCGAGTTCCTAATGTCATAGAGTAAGTAATAGCGTTAGGCCTATGATATGGCAACTAAATAAACTAGAAAATTTTAAAATAAGAAAATGTTTTAAATACTTAGCTATGATAAAAAATTAGTAAGGTTCCACATTTGACAAAATTACATTAGGCCCTAAATTAACTGGGCCTTATATTGGTTACCCTTGCTAAAGTCTATCTAAGGAGTATAGGTGAAAGCTAGCTAACAGTACAAGATCTATTTTCATGCATCCATATGCCTAAACATATTATCATTTTTCAATGAAAGCACACACGATTTTATTATGTGTGTACACCATAATTAATTAGTTAACTAAGCAGCAAAATTAGTTAATTAGCTAAATGAATGTTTACTTTTGGCTCTAGCAGCGTCTTTGATTCAATTGAAAAATAATTCTCAAACGAGAGTTTCTAAAAGATTACCTTTGATTTGAAAACCAAGAGTCAGTTGATTAAGATGATACAATCCGTATTAATGCACCTTTATTTACAAAATAAATACTTTTTATTTTGAAAATAGTATTATGCATACAGTCTTTTTTTCTAAGTTAAAAAATAATATTAATTTTTTGATTTATGGTGGTGAGTTGTAAATATAAATATGTTAATATTATAGGTTTTAATTTATATCATGCACTTTATTATCTTTTGTGGTTACAGCTGCACAACAAAATAATAATACATAATTGTATTTTATTTATATTTATTGTTCTTTCAATTAGTCATGAAACAGTCAATTATAAATTAATACTTTAGGAAGTATTATTAGAATCGTTTGATAACACTTTTTATTGAAAGTCTAGTATTACTAAGCAAATAATAATTATTTACAAATAGGTTGACAAATTAGTGACTTTCAGCCAATAATTGCAAAGATCCTTATACTCTTAAACAAACTTTTATATTAATGTTTATAGTTATTTTGTAAAAATTGATCAAGTATGCACCATCATTTTTGTACAGGCTACAAAAAAAACTCAGGGAGATTTGACTGCAATCCTATCTATATATTTATGATCTATTTATACTTAAAATTACTAACCTTTAAAGTATCAGGAATCGATTTCAAGAAGGCGTTTAGTGATTGGTAACCTAGCTGCTGGAAGGGAATGTCTCTTCCCTCCTCTTCTTTAAAATCCCTTTTCAATGTGTCTATCGTCATGGCTTTGGTTGATGAAATCAATAAACCTCGTAAAAGTGCTTTTACATTGCTTAGTTCTCCGTTTTCAGTCATTTCAATCAGATCTGAAATTGAATCAAAATCAAATTTTTCTGTGGATTTCTATGGCTTTAGATTTCTTAATGATAATAACCTCAAAACATAATGGATACTATCTGTCTATCCAGCCAGAAATCAAACCATAAAATACCAAGGGCAGGAGAATAGGGTTGATAAGTTTACCAAAATTTCTCTCAAGGGATTCTGGTTTTCTTTTGTTTACTTACACACAGGAGCAACAGGAGATAATAGGATCTTTACTACAAGCTCATTATCCTGTCTTTAAGTGGGTTTTTAGGCTATGCATTAATTTATCCAAGTAGATGTCTAAATAAACAACAGTAAAAATAAAAAATAAGTGCTTGTAAATGTATACGACTATGGTCTATTGAGGTTTTTTTTTTGCAATGTATAGGTCCTAATATTTTTTTATGAAATGTATCTTACTACTCATTTTCGGGCTATCTTCATTTAACTAAACAAAGGGTTAGGGATGAGAAAAATAGAATTTTAGAGGAAATGTACCCTCATTTGTTTGAAGACGGAATGAAGCGATTCAGGAAACCCCCATCCCTTAAGACACCCAGCCAGTAGGGCCGCATCAAGGAGTGACAAACTGACTGGGGTGTTGGGTTGAAGAAGGGGGAGAGGGGTGGGGTGTTGTGTTTTTTTTGGGAAAGGGGTGGGGGGGGAAGCGCCTTACCGCCAATACTGTCTTAAAAAAACTAAAATTATAAAAATGTTCATATAAAAATATACCTAAATTGTTTAGACACATTAATTGATATGTATTAATTTATTTATTTTTTATTTGAGGTATTTCATGTGCACTTTATGAACCAACTGACAAAAATAATTTCTATGAGCGAGAGCAAAAGGGCCAACCAATTTTGCTGGGAAAGGTATATTCACACATTTTCAAGGGTTCTTTTACATGCCACAATAAACATGGGACCGATGACCGAAGGATGTACATCGGGTTCTGAGGCAAGTACTTTACCCCAAGACCACCAAAGTCAACTGTATTAATTTCCTTTTAACGTGTCACTCTATAATGACATACACAGTTGGTAGGTAATACAAGTTGTATAAAATCCAATGCTGGAGGGGGGTATAAGAATACATTTTCTGTTTTTGTCTCAACTCAAATAATCCTTTGAAAATATATTTATAGATACAATTTGATAGGTTGTCTTAATTTTATTTTATAATTTTTTACTATTGAATTTTTACTAAAGCTTAAATACCATCATCTTGTTGATGTTCAATAGGTCAACAGCCGATTATAAAGAATATTTCTACACAACTTACATACAAATTTGATTAGTATTAATCAAGAAAATTAATTGGCAACATTTCAACGAATTTTCATTTTGATTTTTTTTTTTTCATATATGGAGTAAAATTATGTAAAAGAGGAAGGGGCGCCTTGATTAAAGGTGAGTGACCACAAAATTATGACTGAGGCACTCGCCAGGATTCAAACTTTGACATCCTCACTACAGGAAAAGCATACTTGACATTTAGTCATCGATACAAGTTGTAAATAAGCATAGGTCCTCTAATTAAGTATTAAAGAGTAGAAACAAAGTGTTTTACTTATGTGTTTATAGGTAACTATGAAAAGTGTGAGCCCTTGACACACTATTTTAGACACAATGCTATGGAATATATCATAAAGAACTTAATTAAGATACCATACCATTGCAAATAAACATCTTAGTTTCTTTCAGTTTCAGTTTGTTTCATGACAAATATCAACATTCATATAAATTTTATTGCATAAAGTAGATTATATTATGATACTAATACACCGAGTTTCCATCTCCAGGTGTGTTCAGCAAAATAGATCCTGCCATGATGTGATAATTTTTTTCTTCTCCAAATTTGAAGTTCTAGATTAAAACTACTTATTATTTAATGTCAAATGGAAGTTTAGGATTGTTGAATCAGCCAGTTTAACATTTTTAGCAAAAATAAAAAGTGTAATTTATACATTCTATTGGTGGTTCTTGCTTAAAGCCCAGTTTGAGAATAAAAAATCTAAACATCTCTTTAGTGGACAACTTAAATGTGTGTGTGGTTTTTCTGCACTATTTACTAAAAAAAACACTTTATGGTCTCAGTCCGTAAGCGAGCTATATCGATCAAGCAGCCACCGCATATTGGCGAAGATAGTGCCAACATTTTAGGATAGAGGGTGTCATGTGGTCAGCACGAGCCCTACGGTGATTATCTGTTTTCTAAAAAGGAGCCGCTTCTTCTATGTTTAAGTAACTTTTCAATTGTCCTCCTGAGGCTGAGTTGACCAGCTGTTCTAGACCCACAGCTTCACAGAAAGAAATGGAAGCGCCGGGGATCGAGCCCTAGACTTCTGGATCTGTAGCCAGGAACTCTGACCACTAGACCACAGAGGGGGTCCATTAAATTCACTAAACAAGAGTTAAATACAATCCGACACCTTAGCTCAGTTGGTAGCATGTCTGCCCACTAAGCTAAGGGTCCTGGGTTCGATTCCTGGCCTGGCCCAAAATTTATCATTGATGAAAATATGGGCTTACCCTTTCACAGTGATGAATTAACAGCAGGGGAATGAATGTTGTACTTGTTCTAGTCTTAAGATAGATTATAAGGCATCTAACCCTTTTGCTGCATATTTAATTTTTACTTCTTATCTTCAGAAATGCTAATTATAGGTAAAAAATTCAAAATCTGAAAATTTGCATGATGATCATGATTATGATTAAATAATGTGATTTTCAACTAGTAATGCATTTTAAATATGAAATTTAACACCATGTTGTCTATAAATCGCATAATAATATATATTTTATATCAATAAAATTTGATACGTCACATTATTTATGTCACATTTTATCCAAATGCAATGTTATTCTGCTATCAGAATCATTCTTTATTTTACTTGCAACCCACAATAGTGTCAAACTAATTGCTAAATAAGGATTTTACAGGCCTACACTGGGCCAAATGTAATAAAAAGAAAATTTTTGAAAATTAGGTTACATCAACACAACTTGAACAATTTTGTGCTACATTGGTGCTTTTCTCAGTGTAGTGTAGTCTATAAAATCATATATTTGTCTTAGGCATGATTTCAAAATAAGAAATAAGTCAAGAACAAAAATAAAATAGCAATCCATTAATCCCTCAACAAAGTTTTCCGCCACATAAATATTGCACGTGTGCTACAAGTAATTAAATGCGGAAGTAAACAAGCGGTACTACTGTTATGATTTAGCAGCTGTTAACTGGCAGTTCTCGAAATTAAAAACCAGATGTCAGAGGCGCACGTGCATGCTAGTATGAAAAATTCAGCGTTTTAACACTCTTGTGACTATTTCCGACTGTTGCAGCAAGGGTAGATAAAGTTTACACGTCGTGGGGTAGAGTTGATTTCCGCAGTCAATGGCTATATTGCTGAGATCGGATATATCCGATTAACGCAGCAAAAGGGTTAAAGTTAAGAAAGTCCTAGCCAGCCAGTAGTGGAAAATATATGGCTTGAATAAAAAAGTGTTCCAGTGGAAACAATAATGGATGCAAAAAAAAGAGTGAAATACAACTAAAGGAAAATGTTTGTTTGAAAATAGTATTTTTTAAGTTAGCTTTCCTTTTTGTGAGCTTTTTTAGTTAAGACTAAATTATTTCCAGTCTTCTGAATAAGAGTTTAGAAAAAGCACACCAAACTAAATGAATCATGCCTGACTAAAGCTGAATTAAGTTTCTTTTTATCATTAGGGTGAAACGTGTTATTAAGTGAATGTAGACCTTGACTTAGGGTACTATGCAAGATACATGTGCTTTAAGAGCTAACAGCACAGGAAGAGTTTAGTTTTATCCCAATGTCTTACTACCTGTTCAGATCATATGATACATAAGCCAAAGGTCCCGAGTTTGATTCCAGTGTCCAGGTGTCATTTTGAAATTTAATCCCTCCTGATTTGCACATTCCTACAGTGGTCATTGTACTATTGGCAGCATAAGGCCATCCTGAATCAATGGTGGCTGCGTTATCCGATAGCTCATGATCTTCCAGGGTGGTTACAATACTTTTATTATGAAGTACCCCGACTTTTCCAGGTTTTCCTTACCTTACACCTTAAAAAAATCAGACTTAAGCCTTTTAGAGTTTATTATATTGATCACATATTTTCAAAAACAATCCTAATGGATTCTAAACACAGTTCAAATTCTTACAAGTTTTTTTTCATTACCGGTATTTAGTGTTTTAGTTTTTTTTAGCACGGCGTCTTATTACCCATTTGGGTTATACTCTTATGTACTAATTACGCTAATGGTTTTAGGAATTGTAAAGGTTATATTTAGAGGAAGTGTACTCATATTTGAGCAGAGAGTAGAAATTCATTTTGGAAAACCCCCCCTCAGTACACCTGACCGAGATCCAAACAATCTCATCAGCAGTCCAGTCTACTGCGAAAGTATCACGTTAGATCACGCAACCACCAAAGCAGGTTTTAAGGTGTTATTTGTGTCCTTGTGTAAATGTGTTGTATCTAAACAAACCTGTAGGCTACAACAATTTTATATTAACAAAATATTATAGCTAGGCAATGCATTTTGCTAACACGGAGAAACAAATATTTGCTTTTTGTTTAAATGTTTATTTGTCAAGTATTTAAATTCCCAGATGTCAAAAAATTCCCTAGGACTTTTTCTTGTCTGTAGCCACCATGTCTTATTAATTTATCACTCATATGTAGCTGACGATTTCTAGATGTTCACCACAGACTGTGTCTTAAAATAGAAGTGACCTCGGGGCCCTTTCTGGATAGTTCTGAGAGCATTGACATACTAATACAAAAGTCCCGCGTTTGATTGCAGTGTACAGATGTCATTTTAAAATTTAAAGCATATTAGGCTTAGCTTTATCTAGGTACTTTTTAAAGTAATGACTATGGGACGTTGCAAAATTCAAATATAAATGTAAGCTGCTAGAATTATAAAAAAACTCTTTTAAGTTACTGTTTGGTTCCATTTTGTTACTAAACTCTTAGTTTGCTGTAGCAGTCTCGTGTCCAGGCGAGTGGCGCTGTTAGCATAGTTTCCAAAATACCTGACGAGCTCATTGATGATATTTTAAGACATCTTACTCTCATTCATTTAATCATTACCTAGATATAAACATTTTTTAATAATTAAACCCAGCATGTGTGTTTAATGTAACGCTCATTGGGTTTGTCAGTCATGAAGTCAGGATTTAAATTTTGACAAAGGTTAATGGAGATGATTTTTCCTAAATGCTTTCCTACTTCTCCCTCAACACAAATATGGGTAGGCCTACATTTCCCCTAAACAATACCTACCCAAGTACAATTAAATACAAAAAACTGGAATTAGGCCTATTAAGATTCAGTGAAAATAATTCATAGACTCAAATTTCTTTGTTTTTAGGTTATCAAGGGTTTGCGATGCTTTCAAACACAAAAGTTGGGGTCAAACCCTGCAAAAGCTCATCTAGGTAGGCCTACATCACATTCGGCCTTGACCTGCTTCACAGCAAATTTGCCTTTAGTGTATACGCAGCTTTATGATACCTATACCTTGAACCTACATTATATTATAATAGGCCTAGTGTTATGGGATCACCCACAGTAAGTTGATATTTGATTTTATATTAGATTAAATATGAAACTACTTAATTTTCCGACACAAAACAATGGTTTGCATGTGTGAGGAATATGAAATTGTGGTGTCCCTACTAATGATGAAAAATCTTCCTGTTATAACTGCACAAGCAGTAGGGATATTGAATGTCATACCATCATCAGCCTTTTGATTACTTTGTCATGCACTTGTGAACAAACCAAATGTACAATTCAATTACAGATTAGAGACAAATACAGATAATCTTAAGTAGGCCTTCAATAAAATGACAGGTATTTTAGAATGAGAACTAATCCATTTGTGCAAGTAAAAAAAAGTTGAACCCGTTTGTATTTTAATAATTAAGATTGAAAAACATTATTGACACAACATATTGTTTTAAAATCATACTAAAGTAGGCCTATGAAGAGGTTTACACTACCTTAATACAATATGAGGGAAGGATGGGGAATAAGTCTACATTGACAAATCTAACTTTTGTTTATGGCTTTAAATGTTCCAATCGTGTGATAAAATGCAAGAAACAATATTAGTGAGTAGAGGCGTTGCAATTCGCCAAATATTTGCCGTTTACAGTTAACTTAATTTTTAAATTCTGAGCATTTTGCATGGATAAGTGAAATGTGAATCAACTTTAAATTTGTTAGTAATTATGTCATAAAACTTAACATAAGTTTTTAAATAATAAATACAATACCATAAGTGATATAACAAAAGCATAATAAGTATGACTTCCTCTTATATCTTTTAGACAAATAATAATATTGAAAGGGCTATGAAGCTATAAAATAGAAACTTGAGTAGCATCATAAAACAAAGTTATTTGATTTGATCTCAATGTTGCCAACTCTATCGTCTCTAGCGATAGTACATGGACCTGAAATGGATTGTATTTTTACTGGTAGGATACTACTTTATGACATTATATTGATAAACCCGCCGATTTTCATAAAAAATAATAATTGATATAACATTTTTTACTTTATAGCTGGGTCACGGGATATTACTTTTAAAAAATATCCTAAAATGGGATAGTACAGGTGGTGAAATTATATCAAAAGTAGTATCCAGATCGTACAGTTGGCAACACTGTTTGATCTATACATTTCCAGGATATATTAAAGCGTAGGTACGAGATGGCGTGTAAGAATTAGTTTAGGGAACGACCACTCAGTTTAAGAACACACAATTTTAATAATAGTCACATGCTGTCAACATTTTTGTGCATAAATTTAATCAATTTAAACATTTGATTAATAAACACTAGCGAGCAAGCTGAATAAGACCTATTCCTAATCTTTTGTATCTAATTTCTCAAATGTTTACTGAACTAAATTCATTCTTGGAGTGGCATTAATATAATTTGTAACAACCAAGTTTGGATTAAATGCATTATGAGCTCATTTTATGAGAGGGGTGCGTAAAATCCAATTAATCATGAACAGAAGAAAAAAAATATCAAGGTGCTCTTTTTAAAATTTAAAATCATGAAACTATTATTATAGTTCTGTTCGCGTCGCCTGCAGCAAGCAGTTCTATTTGTACTTTACTGCTTTTTTTGCGTTCGACTCGCGGGAGCAGGCAGGAAAAAGTTGCCTTTTCAGTTCTATTCCTCAAATGGGGGTGAGTATGGCAGGTTTGAAACTGGAGAAGAAGAAGAATGAAAAGCACGTCAACATGAATAATAGACTTCACCTAAAAACTTTAATTGATTTAACAAAATTGACTAATTTTATTTTGAGTTGACCATAAGAAAATATTTTAACACACCGTGATAGAGAGGGAAATAAATGTGTTCGTGAATGAAATATCCAATTAAGTCACTTTTATTACAGATGGTATGAAATAATTGATTTACATCAATAAATAATCAGGTATAGGTACTTACTCCTGACACCAAATTTACCTTAAATTATTGTCAATGGAGATATTATCTTTCCGCCTACACCTGGTCTTCCAAAGTGTCTTTTTCATCTCCCTTAAAAAATATAAGTCTAACAAAAGTTTTAGAGCCACTTTTTTCACAACTTTTTCCAAACAAATGTTTTCAAACATAACTCTATTTTTTACCACACAGAATATTTGTAGTCGCAAAATGTAGTGTATTGAAAGTTAAAAAAAAACTAGGGAACTAATGCACATTGTAGACTTCAGTTGCAAGTTAAATAATAATAAAAACCATCATTCCCTAAAAAAAAGATTTAAAATAGTCTCGGACGATTACAAAATAATTGATTTACATCAATAAATAATCAGGTATAGGTACTTACTCCTGACACCAAATTTACCTTAAATTATTGTCAATGGAGATATTATCTTTCCGCCTACACCTGGTCTTCCAAAGTGTCTTTTTCATCTCCCTTAAAAAATATAAGTCTAACAAAAGTTTTAGAGCCACTTTTTTCACAACTTTTTCCAAACAAATGTTTTCAAACATAACTCTATTTTTTACCACACAGAATATTTGTAGTCGCAAAATGTAGTGTATTGAAAGTTAAAAAAAAACTAGGGAACTAATGCACATTGTAGACTTCAGTTGCAAGTTAAATAATAATAAAAACCATCATTCCCTAAAAAAAAGATTTAAAATAGTCTCGGACGATTACATACACAAGTGATGGGCGAAGGGTCATTTTTCCAAGTTAAGTATTTCAAAAATATAGGCCTACTCCCAGCTATTGTTTAACCATTTTGAAGCATTTCCACATATGTCAGTAGAAAGTAGAAACTAATGTTTTAAGTGGACTGAATAGTGACGTTATCATAATTAATATTTGGTTTATCAGAATGATGATCAAGAACAAAGTTTGCTTCCGCCTTCTTAAAACAGAAATGAGTAAAAAGTTGTTCGCGTCGCCTCAGAAAGAACAGCTTGTTCCATCTGATCCCAACTTACGCCCAATTGTACTCGTTACAAGTGTAGGACTGTTCTCAAAAGTCAACGCGAACAGACTCATATCACTTTTGTTTATAATTAATATTTTCTTGCGCATGCGTACTGAACATTTTTACTGAAATAGTAAAAATAATAACAAAAAGTTACCGCGTTTTTCTTATTACAATTAATTACAAGCCAATATAAAAAGAAACACATTGTGTCCTACTAACTAATGTAATTATATATCATATTTTTTTTCTAAGCTTTGAAAAACAAAAAATATTTTAAGTACAAAGAATAAAATGTAGCAATTATTTTTTTATGAAAATAAACTGAGGGTCAACTTAACAGAAAATAACAATTCTATTAGTTATGAGCTCAACCACTGTGTATTGATGCTGAGAACTATTTTATTATATTATTCTTCTTTATTTTTATTTTTGTAGGCTTATGAAGATTTATTAAAACATGTATTAATTTATTTTATCTTCTTGTAATCATAGATAAAGAAAATATCTTGAAATTAAACCCATAATTTCATTATTATAGCTGAACCCTATTGTGACCATACATCCAAAATCTTATAATTTGCCAAATATTTTTATTTTTATTACTTGGGCATTTAATACAAATACCTAATATAAGATGTAAGGATGAGAATGATGGCTTAAGGATATGTATATTCAATGTTGTGGATAGAGGTCGCAAAAACCATAGAAAGGATCAAATTTGAGAAATCAACACAATGCAATAGAATGGGATTTTAGCCCCAAACAATTTATATAGGATAACCAAGTTCAATAAAAAGAATGTATGGATGTTGTTCTCATAACTTTAGCTAAGGATCTAATTATCTAATAATGTGTATCATAGATAATTTGGAGTATCCCTTTGATTTACCATAATATCCTTTCCTCTGTCGATTACTGTACGTTATCACCATATCTCACAGGCCACATATTCATCATAATGGGTTCATGCGAAATAAGCCTCTAACCTATAAGTTTAGTCTTAAATGGCTTATAACAACAATATAAGGGTGAGGCCAATATTAGATTTGAAAATATCATATTACTCAGGGCAAGAATCAACTAATTTATGCTCCTCAAGAGAGAATTCAACGTTAACAATTATTATTTTTTTAAATGGTATTTTAGAGGACATAAGAAACTTTTCCAGTATGATAAGATTTGTAACCCCCCTTTTATCATCACTCATAAATAATGGTCAGGGATGGTAACAAGAGAGTTATTTTATTCAGGTAATAAACAGATACAGCTCAATGAGAGAGTGAGACATCATTAAGCGTTAGGTGCTCAAAGTATATATAGCTATTAGAAATGAATATTTATGTAGTTGGCAAAAAAGGGTTTTATGAACCATAGAACATCGCCAATGCCCAAACGGCATCATATAATATGATAACAGCAGATAACCAACGTCTGATATTTGTGGGACACCTTCTCACGCCCATATATGGTGACTCAAAATATATGATATAATCTATAATTAAATTGACCTTCATTCCAAATTCCTATCAGCCCCACCATAATAGCAATTAATAGGCAAATCAAAGATCCAGGATTAACAATTTATCTTGTAAATATGAAATAGTTATTAAGTTGCACTTATTGGTGATCCTCAATCAGTCCAAACAATAACAATGTGGTCTCATTTAACATACATCCTCCTAATTAAATCAGATATATTGAAATAATCTGCAAAAGTTCTAATTTCGAGACTAACGCCTGCAAAAGGCTGTACAAACGTTACATATTAAAGCCAAAACTAAAGTATAAACTCGCCGACCCGTGGCCCCGTCTTTGACTAACATACACTAAACTTCCAACATATCTAACAATAATAAATACCCTCCTAATTTATAACAAATGACTATAATCCCTCTAAAAATTAAAATAGGCAAAGCTGTAGAGCGACGCTATCTGTTTAGTGACCGTCCCAATAATGGCGGTACCCAAAAATATATAATCTATCTGCTAGGCGGATAAGCAAAGGTTTCAAGTTAAAATACAGGAACCAAATGTTAGTCAAAAAGATCATATTATCAAAGGTAGACAAACGGTTTGAACTAACCGCCAAAAGATATGAAACATTTTCATGTCTTTAAGGGCCAATTTACTAAGTTCGTTTCGTGTTAAAAATCAACAAAATTAAATATTACAAGTCCAGAACGATGATTTTGAAAAGGATCACATTTCTAGGCCAAAGAGAATTTAGAATCTTCTAATGTTAATTAGCCTATGACAACGTCTCTCACCTTGTGATCAGTGTGTAATGTGTGTCTACATCACAGATCCCTAACATTATATATCCTAAGAATGTGTCATGTGCTCTCAAGGCGCAGGAACAAAAGGAGGGAGAGAGGGGTAGGGGTAGCATGCTTCTAGAACATATTCTAATGTTCTACGTGCCTTCAAATGCGCGTGGAAGAACAGTTTTATGAGCTTTCAGAACACGGCTGACGGAGCACATCGAGCTCACGCACATCGTTATTCTTTTTTTCTTTGGGCGCGGCTCAGCTCCCACGACGGGGAATTAACCTTGGGCCTCGAATCAGTCCAATATTAGACAGTGCCGTGATGTGTTGTAGAGTCATGGTCTTGCCAAAATGGGTCTACTGAGGCCGGGATGGTGAGTCAAACAACCTCTTAGTGTTCACATGTTGTAACAAGGTTACAGATTCATCTACACATTTTATAGGTAATTTATTACTAGTTATGTAAAAATTATGTACAAATTTACAATACTGTCTTGTTCCGCTTGAAGTTAATTATAGTATAAACATAATTTCTGTACATTCTATTAGCAGATTATTATAATTAGCTTCTAAGCTAAAAACAATATCAAGAGCCCGAAAATTTGTTTGAAAATTAGAAGAGGGGTCAAAAAACATACAGTACTTTAGAGTATGGGTGCAGAGAGAATTTAATTGAAGGCGGGGGGTCAAAATTGCAAGTTTATGATATGATGTTAGTACTTATTACTAAGCCCTAAGAAATAAGATTAAGATTATTATATAACATAGTGGTGGCACTTTATTTGTGCTAGAAAATTTGGTGATCCTAAAAGATATTTATAGTGGTCCTCGTTTGGAGATTTTTTGAAATTTATACTCTTTCAAAAACTATTTAGACTTTTGTATATTTCGTATAACCTGAACGAATATTAAACGTGGTGATAAAAAAAATAGTGCTCTCTCAAAATTATTTATGAAATTTGGATACTCCTAGAGGCTATTCGGCAAATGTTCTCACATCATTGGACATATGTGTTCGCAAGTGTTTGACCAGGTAGACTGTAACATAATGATACATTCATATTATCATCTAGTACGGATTGCGACCGTCCCCTTTGATATCATTTAAATAAACAGTATTTAAAAAATGACACCTTAACATGTGTTTGATTCCTGTGTCCATTTCTAATTTTAAAACAATATGTATATGTATACCATAATATTTGTTTAAATAAATGAGATGATAAAAAATACAACTTTTACAGACGTGAAAAAAACGCCCAAACCAATCATTTTAAATTTAAAATGTAAGTTAGTTAGAAACAAATAATTAACTGGAAGGATACTTTACACATTTATTTAAATATATTGGCTTGTTTCTGTGAGCCTTCATTATGATCAGTAATTTTTCTATTTCAATAACATATTTTAGATCTGACTTGAAAAACTAAAATTTAAAAAATCCTATCTACATAATGTATATTATATATAATATTTATATTTTTAACAAAACTATAACTATAAAGAATTCAATATAATTTTGCAATAGTTTAATGTGTGTCTTGACCTTTAAATAAAAATATTGATACGTGAACAGTATAGTGGCGCGTCTAATTAAACTACTTGGATACGTTCTCGATGGCTCAGTAAGTGTTTGACTTTTATAAATAAATTTAGCCCATATATATATAATATAAATTAATTAAATAATAAATAAAAATAAGTTAGTATATATGTATTATAAATTATTACAAATTAAAATTAAAAATATATATAATTAATATTGAAATGCTTTTTTACGCCACAGTTTGAATATAAGTAAATAAATTACATGAAAAATATTAAAGTGTTTGTATCAAATATATATAAAGTTTGCAGAGTAATTTAACATATCATTTTTGAATACACGTGATCTTTGATTATTTAATATACCGATAGAATATAAAAGTATTTACAGTTGGGTAGTATTCATTAATAAACCCAATTAAATAATATGACATGCTTGTATATCTTAATTGATTTTGACAAAATTTAAAAGTTAAAACCATATGTACCGCAGTCCTAGAGATTTAACTTTTCATGTTGATAAAAGGATTTATTTTAAATCCACGCTTTACATTTACTTTTAGAATGGATTTGTATATATTATAGAATAATATTATTTCTATTTACCTTAAACATTTTTGGTTGACTCAGTGAGCAATTTAAAACCAACCCGCTTACCGTCTTTAAGGACTCCGGATTCCGTGGCAGATATTCAACAGATGATTTCCCTGGGCCCCAAAAATTCTGTAAGAAAATTATCACGACAAAGCGGTGTGAAATACACATTGTGCCATCGCATACTTAATTTTCTAAAATTGAAACCATATCACGTATAGCATGTGTACAATAACTTGGAGGACAGGACAAAACGCGTGACTTGCTGTCATTGACTTGTCAACATGATCGATGATTGTGAATTAGACCCCTATTGTAATTAATAAGTGACGAAGAGTGGTTTCATTTGTCTATTCATGTAATTCTCAAAACGCCAGGTATTGGAACGCATTAAATAAAAGCTCATCACTTTCACGAGGAACAACCACACGATGCAAAAATTGGGGTATGGGAAGCTATTTTTGGGAATCGTATCTCGGGTTTAATCTTTTTTGACACTATTGTGAACACCCAAATTAATCTCAGGGTTTTAGATGAATTAATACACCCCAGTGATAATAGGCGTTTTTTTTGCGGTTGACCTGGTATCGATGTTAACGAAATGTTTATGACTGAGAGCTCAGTTTGGTAACTCTTTCCTTGACCAGACTAAACAGTGTGGTTACGACCAAAGAGCCGATAATTTGTACGCAAATTTCAAAACAGCATCACTTCTTATGTTAAATTTAAACGATTATAGCTTCGTAGTCAATGGATTTTAAGTTTTTGTAAATCAAGATGGACAGCAATTACTAGCCAGAAATCCGTGACAGTAAGTAGCTACTTAAAATCAGTTTATCTATTGATAAAGGAGAGTGCGATATAATCTAGGCCTATTTAAACGTATATACGTACCTAATGTTTTCTCAAGGTTATTTTTGGAAATATATGTTTAGCTTGACATATTGTGTAAATATTAAGATTAATCAAAATAAGCACCAATTTAACTACAGTAGAACCTCGCTAATTCGTCACTTGTGGGACTGGGAGTATGGTTGGAACACAAAAAAGGTCGGATTATCATAAGAAAACTAAATATTTACAGTACTGTATTACATACATAAATAAGACAGTCTAAAATAAAATAAAATTTATACAGAAAAACATTTTTTAGTGAAAAAAATCGGTAATGTTCTTTTGTTTGGCAGACGACAGTCCAGACCTAGCTCCAATGTTCTTCCGTTTCTTGATCCACAAGATATCCATAGGTGTAGAGCTTTCGTTCTGTTCAATGTACTGAAGAGTAACATCAAAAGCTTTCTTGGCTTGCATATGTGATACACGGGCAGGCGATTCATCATCCTCATCCTCCTCCTCATCATCAGGGCCTTCATTTTCGGGTTCTTCGTGAATTTGCGAAACAGCGGCAACGATCTCATCGTCATTTAGTTCTTAATTTGTTTCACAATCTTCATCACATTTATTAAGCCAATCATCAACGACATTTGCTTGAATAACATGTAAAATTTGTAGGCGTTGACAATTTACTGCTTGTTTGTGTCTTGTGCATTCCCAGTTTGCTGACTCTCGATCATCCCTTCCGGCCAAAGTTTACGCCAAGATTTTTGCCGTGAGTCAGGTTTGATTTCATACCATGACTTGGCTATTGAGTAAATAGCATCTTTGATGCTTACGGATTTCATGGCTTCAAAAAGGCTACAGCCCTCTCCTGTTTTTTTTTCTAAAATTGAGCTGATGTATTTTCGGCGATAACGCCTTTTCAGACACTCGATCATGCCTTGATCCATCGGTTGTATCAGAGAAGTTACAATGGGTGGAAGAAATGCAACTTTTATTTCGTCTTTTACCTATCTTCTTCAGAGGGGTGCGATGGACCAATAACAACAGAGCGTGAACAGGAAGTTTTTGGGTCTTTAAGGTTTTTTTTCAACAGCAGGCACAAATTAGTCAAAAAACCATGACTTAAAAAGGTTACAGTCCATCCAAGCTGATTTTTGGTTTCGGTAATAAACTGGTAGCGATGATAAACTAATGTTCTTGAACGCCCTTGGATTTTTGGACTTGCCGATGGCAAAAAGTGGAAGATTGTGTGTACCGTTGTTAGCATTGCTGCAAGTAGCATCGGTTAGCCTGTCTTTGGCAACTTTTGATCCCATCACGGTCTCATTCTATGCAGTAAGTGTTTTTGTCGGTAACATTTTATAGTTTAGGCCAGTTTCATCTATATTATAGACTTGGTCAGGTACCAATTCATTTTCTTAAACTTTTTTTTTTAATTTAAAAGAAAACTATTTTGATGCCTTCTCATCAGCTGATGGTTTTTCACATGACATTGCACAATAACTAACGCCTTGACGGGTTTTATACCGATCTAACTAACCTTCACTAGCTGTGAACTCACCTTCAGCTTCCAGTTTTTTGTGCAGAATGAATGCCTTTTCTTTGATAATAGGCTCAGCAGGGTTCCTTTCCTCCTTTCATGGCAAAACCATATCCATAACGTGTTGTCTAGCAGTTCCAGTTTTGGCCATTTTAGTGTTTTGCGACTTCTTAGTGCTTTCTCGCCATCTACCATCACAGTAAAAGATTTAATATATTTTCTATTTTTCCTCCATTCCTTTACTATAGTAACTCCCACATTGATTTCCTTAGCAATTTTTTGGAGTGATTCCCCCTTGTCCAGTCTCTTTAGAACTTTTAATTTTTCATTTAAAGGAACAATAATGTGTTTACGTTTTACTCCTGACAAACTGTATATAGTGCAAAAACGACGTACACAAAACACAACTCACACACGACGAGTAATTACCATGCCCTAGACACTAGATGCCGGCTCAATGAGGCAGCAATGGCCGGCCAGTCATCAACAAGTCGGTGCATGCATGCTCTTCAGCTGCGGTCGGACCAACCGGAACGTCGGACTAACCGAGGGCGGATTAGAGAGGTTCTACTGTAATAATAAAATTAAATAGCTCATTTTCCGTCGATTTGAAGAACATGTAGTAGGATTACATAAATTCACCTACCAGCTGTTAGATGCACTCTACCCCAACCGCTATTTTTGTTTAAGAAAAACATCTCAAAGCTTTTTCGCGTTTCACCTTGGTCAGATCCACTTGGTTGTAGACCCTCGAAACAAAAACGTAACCAAGTCAATCGCGAAAACTCGCCTAATGAGCGTGAGTACTGTATCTTCCAAAAAGATGCAGCAACGCGTCACACATCTCATGACTCACTGGCCCGAGTTAATGAAGCTTCCGCAGAGGAACGTACTGTCAGCAAAAGGTTTGTGGCCACTCAGTTCACCTGATTTGTCTACGTGCGATTTTTATCTGTGATGTGAGTTTAGTACTTGTTCTTGTAACAGTCCCACTATCAACGTTATTGTGATGTGAGTATAGTACATGTTCTGGTAACAGTCCCACTATCAACGTTATTGTAGCTGTGAGTTTAGTACTTGTTCTTGTAACAGTCCCACTATCAACGTTATTGTGCTGTGAGCTTAGTACATATTCTGGTAACAGTCCCATTATCAATGTTATTGTGCTGTGAGTTTAGTACTTGTTGTGGTAACAGTCCCACTATCAACGTTATTGTGCTATGAGTTTAGTACTTGTTCTTGTAACAGTTCCACGATCAGTGTTATTGTGTTGTGAGTATAGTACTTGTTCTGGCAACAGTTCCACGATCAGTGTTATTGTGTCGTGAGTGTAGTACTTGTTCTTGCAAACGATATCAGTGTTATGGTGTTGTAAGTGTGGTACTTGAGCTTGCAACAGTCCTGTGGTCAGTGTTATTGTGTGTGTGTACTTGAGCTTGCAACAGTCCCGCGGTCAGTGTTATTGTGTTGTTAGTGTGGTACTGGTTCTTGTAAAAGTCCCATGGTCAGTGTTATTGTGTTGTGAGTGTAGTACTTGTTCTTCTAACAGTCCCACGATCAGTGTTATTATGTTGTGGGTATAGTACTTGTTCTGGCAACAGTACCATGATCAGTGTTATTGTGTTGTCAGTGTAGTACTTGTTCTTGTAACAGTCCCACGGTCAGTGTTATTGTGTTGTGAGTGTAGTACTTGTTCTTGTAACAGTCCCACAATCAATTTTATTGTGCTGTGAGTAATGAGTATAATATTTGTTGCAGCAACAGTACCACGGTCAGTGTTAATGTGATGTGAGTGTAGTACTTGCTCTTGTAACAGTCCCGCGGTCAGTGTTATTGTGTTGTGAGTGTAGTACTGGTTCTTGTAAAAGTCCCATGGTCAGTGTTATTGTGTTGTGAGTGTAGTACTTGTTCTTCTAACAGTCCCACGATCAGTGTTATTATGTTGTGGGTATAGTACTTGTTCTGGCAACAGTACCATGATCAGTGTTATTGTGTTGTCAGTGTAGTACTTGTTCTTGTAACAGTCCCACGGTCAGTGTTATTGTGTTGTGAGTGTAGTACTTGTTCTTGTAACAGTCCCACAATCAATTTTATTGTGCTGTGAGTAATGAGTATAATATTTGTTGCAGCAACAGTACCACGGTCAGTGTTAATGTGATGTGAGTGTAGTACTTGCTCTTGTAACAGTCCCGCGGTCAGTGTTATTGTGTTGTGAGTGTAGTACTGGTTCTTGTAAAAGTCCCATGGTCAGTGTTATTGTGTTGTGAGTGTAGTACTTGTTCTTCTAACAGTCCCACGATCAGTGTTATTATGTTGTGGGTATAGTACTTGTTCTGGCAACAGTACCATGATCAGTGTTATTGTGTTGTCAGTGTAGTACTTGTTCTTGTAACAGTCCCACGGTCAGTGTTATTGTGTTGTGAGTGTAGTACTTGTTCTTGTAACAGTCCCACAATCAATTTTATTGTGCTGTGAGTAATGAGTATAATATTTGTTGCAGCAACAGTACCACGGTCAGTGTTAATGTGATGTGAGTGTAGTACTTGCTCTTGTAACAGTCCCGCGGTCAGTGTTATTGTGTTGTGAGTGTAGTAGGGGTGCGGGTGATAGTCCCAGCGGGTGAAATCCCCATTACTTGAACCGTCACTGACATCTGATGTGTATTGTGTATGCATCTGTGCCACCTCTCTATAAGGGTGAATGCTACAGCAAGGCAGGACTATATTCCAGCTACCAGCTTGATCTTCTCATGTGGAATAATATTTTACTTTATATAAGTCACTCGTATTGATATAAAAATTTTAAACGATACTCCATTTCAATAATGGTTGTGTTTTTAATATAGTCTGGTGCGCTGTATCCAAAGTAAAAATCATCAAACGAGTTCAGTCAACTTCAAGACAAAAAAAGAAAGAAGGTAACATTAATCATTGCTATGAATATATACATGCTGTTAAGCAGATAATATGGATACGGAGAGGTTTGAATATTTATTTCATCACTAAACAATTTATGTTGCATTTATAATTCTAAAAAAATAGTTAGTAACTCAATGAGTTATACATGGGAAATGGCAGTAAACATGGTAAACACAGATCTCAATCCAAAGCATGTTAAATACTGTTTTCTCCTTTGCGTGATGAACACGAATAAAAAAGTTTTTTAGTTCGATTGGTTAAATTTCTCCTCGTGATGCAAACACATTCTGTTAGTTAGTTTCGTTCAGATCGTATACTGTAGAAATACTATTTTTAAGTGCCCTTTCTTTGAAATGTACCAATAAGTAATTGCAACGAAGGTCAAAAGCGGTTGCCTAGCGTGGCGTTGAGATTCATTGCATTCCTCGTTATTTAAGGAATGGTTTGTTATTTAAAAATTTGGTTAGCACCAAAAATTAAGGCGTACGTTATCAACCATACGTCCCTTTTAGATTAAAAACTTTATAATTTTTTGTTTTGTAATAAAATGGTACGTTGCACCACACAGATTTTCTCTCACTTTTATCTTAAAATAAAGACAAAATAATGTACATACTTGGAGGAACACGCCAACAAAGATTATAAATGAAATAATATATACTGTTACAGAAGCTTTGAGGAGAAAAGAGGATCATCTCTGTCCACTAAAGAGCAAAGATAATCAATTTCTATTACCAAAGATCTCCATAAAACATATATTTGCTTATAGCTCAGAAACTGTTTTTTTAATAAAAATATATTTCAAATAAAAGATTTTAATTTTTAATAGTACTACAACTTCACACTGAGAAGTTATTTTGTATCTCAAATAATTGCGAAGATATGATCGAAATTGGAAATTTTTGGTCATGTAAAGTAATCTTAAAGTTATTTTCATGGGAAAATGAGAATTGCCATTTTGTTTTTAACATTAAATAATGCCTGGATACAAAATTTAATCAAAATCATTAGAACAAATTTTGAAAAAATCTAGCGTCTCTCT
The DNA here is from genome assembly GCA_902151455.1 of Timema bartmani. Classification (NCBI taxonomy): domain Eukaryota; kingdom Metazoa; phylum Arthropoda; class Insecta; order Phasmatodea; family Timematidae; genus Timema; species Timema bartmani. The sequence goes on from CABFWB010000058.1 coordinate 588,864, forward strand.
TTTTGACCTTCAGTAAACTACCCTTAATTAGCTGGTTAGCTCTCTAATTCCTAAAAGTCTTCGGGGGAACCTTATGAAAACCCTAAATACCAAGTTATGGCCAAGATAAGATCGGTAAAATGGAGATACAGACAGGCAGACGGCATTGCGAAACCCAATTTTTCAGTTTCAGGGGGATACGATACGGTATACTGTTACAAGTGTGGACCATGATTTAATTTTCTGTTGTGTTCTTATTAAAATATTAATGTATTTGTTAGAGAAAGGAAAAACCGTATAAAATTGTTTTTAGAAACTCACCAGTCATAAATAACTCTATTCCACACTGTAACTTGGGTACCTTTATCTTATATTAAAAGTATTTTCAGAAGTAAAACCTATACAGAAGCCCCTATGGTGGTATGAGGGGTAAAGAGGCGGGAAGGGGGTTTGAGATATCTGGTGTCATCTTTCTTGCTTTGCTTGGAAAAGATCTTTTCTCAAAACTTCTCAACATTACGGGATGCTCACTGTTACAACAAAAAAAGTTACACGCGGGTAAACGGGTATTTCATTCACACGCAGCCAGGGCCACCTCGAGCCTAAATTTGAGCCCAGGTGAACCTTGGTTTAAGCGCCCCCTCCCCTTCTTTAACGTCCTACAAACTTGAAAGGAATTCATTTTAAGATGGATGAATTTGTTCATGCCCACTGGTTCTAACAGGGACAAAAGTCGTAATAAATGGCAAAGAAAATGAGTAAAATATCAAATATATCTGAGCAATGTATGATTTAAAAAAATAACAACTATTATTTGTAGTTTTTTGTAAGACGACATCGGTGATGTGGCCCCCCCTAGAGCCCGGCGCCCTGGGCAGCCGCCCGCCTCGCTCGCCCCTTGGGGCGGCCCTGCACCCAGCCTTAAAGGGAGAGATACAGGCAGAAAGATAAAAGAGGGTGTCAGATCTTTTAGGTTGGGTTTTAATTCATGCATAACGCATAGCTAATAGTGAATAGTGCATAGCACATATAAATCTATGGTCTCCGAAGTCATCTTGATTCAAGCTAGACCATTGAAGGTGGAAAAGTCTGAGCCCATTACACTGAATTAAGCGTACTTTGCTAATTTACTATAACTTAATCTTGAATCACACAACAGGGGACTAACTCTTATACCCATCCGCAGACGTCATCATTGGATTTTGCAACGTTGTCTGAAATAACCCAATTTTTTTAAAAGCAGAGTACTGTTCACTAAACAAGCATCATTCACCAGAGATGGCTTCTTCAAATAAGTAGCAACCATGTTTTGGTTGAACAGAACCCTCATGCTACCGTTGCTCGCAACCACCAAGAGAGTTTTGCTGTGAATGTATGCGAGGGTATCATCGGCGATTATGTGACCATACCTTACCTCCTTTCACCACGCTTGACTGAACATATTTACAGAATCTTTCTGGAAGAAATTGTGCTGGAGATGTTACAAAATGTGCCACTCATCACGCGTCAGCAAATGTGGCCGCAACAGAAACGAATGCCAGCACACTTTTCTTTCAACGTGCGGGAATTTCTGAATGCATGCTCATTTCAGCGGAATAGTATCAGACTTCCCCACCTTCAATGGTTTCGCCTGACTCAGGATGACTTCAAAGGAGATGGATTCCTATTAGAAAGTTGTTTTACCTGAGTCTTTCTATACGCGCCCTAAGTTTTTACCTAACCTTTTGAATCATCCTGTATAGTGCATTTAAAATTGTACCCCAAAGTATAAAGCTTAAGTCACCTTTAAAAAATAAAAATAAAACATCATGGGGTGGATAAAGTGATGTAATCAAGCCAGGTCGGTCCAGGACAGCGTTTTGGTACTTTCTTAGCTGCCGGGACCCTGTTACTTTAAAAGATATATAAACGTAGTTTCGAAACGAAAATTCAGCACTAAACCTTGCTAAACATACCTTGCAATGAGTAATAGATATCAGGCCAACTAAAGTAGACAGACAGTCAAGGTATTTCAGACCACTAACCAATAAAGGAAAGTCGAGTACTTGCACTATTGAAGCTATTTTAGAACGGCTACCTGCCATTTTCCACAGCCTTAACAAACCTTTTACTCCCCTGCCCGAGCCCTTACACTATTTTCTTAATTTCATGTATCTGAGTGGCGGCGAACTTAATTTAAATGAGCGTTGACCTAACAGATTACCTCTTTTCAAACCACTCGTAATTGTTCGTGCGTAGTTTTTACCTGTGGGTCTGAAATCCTTGTGACAAGTGAGTTTTTATCTACTGTGTGGATTTATATGCCATATAAATAAATATGTTGAGTATGACGTGCATAATATACTTTATAAACATGAAGCAAGCTTTATTTAAGTCAAAACTTGCTTTTGAACCTGTTAATAAAACAGATAAAATGGGAATTGAAATTCTGGAAATTCTAACGTTGATTGACAGCTGCGTGAGGATTACGGAACCGTAATTAGGGCTAGGGCTGGTGATTTCATCTCATTCATCCTCTTTAATATAGCCAAAGAAGCTGACATTTGCTGGGGTAACTTTTGCTGAGAGCTGGGCGTCTCCCACTTGTGAGGTCGCAGTGAGTCTATATCTGCCACACATTATTAGAACTTATTAGATCTGGTAGTAACAGTATTGACCTTTTATAGGGTTTCGTTGTATTAACGTGTTAAAAGTTAATCAACACGTTACATAATGATCTTAACAGTTACTCCAATATGCTTTTCTAATCTAATAAATCATGTTACATAGTTAATGTTAATTACATCAAATGGTTCACGTTTGAAGTAGTGGGACCCACTATCTTGTGTTCAAACCGTGTTGCTGTATAATCGGTTAATCTGGTCATTACTGTAACAGCAATCATAAGATGAATAGATTGAGCTACTTTACCGATATGTATGTCTTGTCTTTGTTGTCTTTGTAATTTTAAAACCATTAGAATACATTCTTACATTTGAAACGTTAAGCTGGTAATCTATAACATTCCTAATTATAAAGTTGCTTCAAATCATGAGAATGCCTTTTTTCCCCACGACTACACCACTGATGGACTATAATTAGTTATGTGTGTAGCATAATGAATGATTTAGTTAAAAGATTATTCAAATCATATTAGAATAATTTGTTATCTAGTTTTCAAACTGACTAAGCAGAAAAGTTCTAGGTTTACCTGTAAAACAATACAATTATTAAGTTCTCAATGAAAACTAGCATAAAACCGATTTATGTTATGTCAAAACCATTTATACAAGTTCTAGCGTTCAGTTGAATCTCTTTGATTTGTAAAATTTCTCTAAAATCAGTTCATTAGTTCTTTTTATTTCTTTATTTAAAACCCCATCAAAGATAACAAGTTTTTGATTGTATTCCTAACACTTCTAATTTATAGTCTCATTCACAATTTCAAATTAATTACAACCGTTGCAAAATTAAAAATATCAACTTATTTTGAAATTAAAAAGCTGATCATACCAAGGGATACATTAAAAAGTTAAAGCTTTGTTGTTTTCATGAACAATATATTAATTAAAATTCAAAATAAAAGAACCGTTTTCTCGTCATAATAAAAATGTAAGTTTTATAAAAAAATTTATCCTTCCCTTAGGGAGATTTTTCTTGGCAATTAGTCACAAAAAGGCTTTCTCTGTTAAAAGGGCGCAAAGATCAATAGTAAGAAGAATGGTTTCTTTTTTATACACTTTTACAATAAATTATCAACAATTCCATATTCTTTAGATTAAATATTCGATTAATATAATTCAGCTTTGTAATTACTCGATAGTATTATATTATCATTATTGTATCGTTTACTTTTTCCAAGAACACTCCGTGACTTAGATTACATTTTCAAGGGAAGTCCTAGCGTCTTCATACACCATTTACTTTTTACAATAACATCTTAACAAAGAAGTGATTTTTAATATGAAAAATTAGTTTTGTGTTATTAAAAAAGTTCCGTCTTGACAGCGGAAAATTCATTACTCTTCTCTCTCTTCTTTCTTTTGGCCAATATTAAAACGTCATGTGGGTAAATATTTTACGTGAATGGGAGCAATTTGCAGATTGTCCAATATGCCTTAATGTAGATTTTCAACATTTCTAACACTAGTTCTCGTCACAATTGTTTGATATCAACTAGTAAAGTAGTTTTTTAATCTAAGCTAAGGTTCTTAGCGGGACGTCCTATGTACGGTCCAAACTTCATATGAAGGGCCTTATCTGACAGCTAGGAAAGTTACATGATCTAATTTCACGTATTAATACGCTAGTTCATGTCATCTGCAGCTGTCACTTTTGATAGATATTATATATATATATATATAAGCGAACGCCCTGACTGACTGACTCACTCACTCACTCATACCTAATTCTCACACTTCCCACGGAGCTAGAGGGATGAAATTTGGCACAGGTGTTCCTTATTAACTAATTAGGAAAAGTAAAGATGTTTCATTCCGATGTTTTGTGATTGAGGGGGTGAAATCCGGGTAGCTACCCTAATCAATAAAATGATTTATAAGATTAGAAAAGCATAATGGAGTAGCTGTAAATATCATTACACTAAAACTACGTCCACACTCAGTAGAACTACAAGGAAGTGAGTTTAAGCAATCTGCCATATTATGTTTAAGAAACTCTTTTTAAGCGTTTAGAGGGTAGTTCCGATAATTTTGTTCTAATAATGCCTTCGAAAAAGGATAGCAATTATTTTTAACCCCGTGGATTCTTCTAAGGGGTGGAAAAAACATGAATACAGACAATTAATTAAAATATGTAATAGCGTTTTAATATGCAACTCCAAGAGACAGTAGAAGCTTGTAGTTTATATTTTGCTGAATTTTTGTGTGTTTGTAGTGTTTGTGTGAGTGAGAGGGCCCGGCCCGGGGTGATGGGTGGTGGTGGGGAGTGGTGGGAAGGGGGAGGGGGAGACCTGTCCAGCCGCACTCAGCTGATAACGCCCCAGGCATAAGGCAAGGGGGCCTGTCGAAAATAAAACTCCCCATCAGAAACGATACATGGTCACATCCTCGCGGTGTTTCTCGGGTTGAGCTAAGAACCACGCCATTAAGCTTCAAACAAAAATTCCTCAGTTTCATCCAAAATTCAATAACAACACAATATCCCGTGCGAAGAACGGGGATTCAGCTAGTGGTAGAATAGAACTAATTATATAGTAAAATGTTATTATTGTTGTATTTTATGAAATACTTTTACTATGAAAACCGGGCTGTGTATCTAATAAGACCATATCATACACAATGTATAGCTATATATTTATTCAAACTTCAAATGGTCAACTACCTACCTTAATTGTGTTCAACTAGATGAAACTTAACAAATATGACATAGTTTTAAGTAGAATTATTATGCTCTTTGTCTCTTCTTAATTTTAGCATATTTCCGATACATGGTATAAACTAATAATTTTTAGCTAAGGTTTAGTAATGGTTTTTTGGTAAGGTAAGGAGATTAAGGCATGGTTGTCAAAAGACACACAGGTGTGTGCTGGTGTAGTTAAAATATTATAATGTAATTAAAATATATTAATATTTCTTATCGCTCCTGTTAACATTACATTGTGCGTGATTAATTCATGTAGTTATTTATTTCATCATCACTAACCCTCACCATAATTTTTTTTAGTACCTAAAAATGGAACTAAATTTTGTGATCAATAAAAACAATTCTCTTTTATTCGCTACGCCAATTATAGTATGTATGGAGCGTGGTTATTAAAACATAACACGATTATAATATACACTGCCAAAAAAAGTATTTTAATTAAATTATATACTTGAGTGAAAACTGTTATCATGGAATCCAGAATAAATCCTATTATTTATATGAGGTTCAATGCATTTAAAAATCATGTTATTGCCTTGTAGTTTATGAGTTTCACCAAGGAAATTTCGACTAGCTGTATTTTCTTTCACAGAAAATATCACACGTAATATTTATAGAAAATTAAGAGGATTTAAAAAAATGTCAAATGGGCTTTGTTTCAAAAGGAAATTCTATTACTAATTAATCTGAAATTGAGGGTTAGTGGGAAATTCTTTATGAAAAAATAAAACAAACCTCCTAGTAAACCCTGTTCGGTCTCAAATTTCCCGCCATCAGCTAACTAGTTAGGTGAGTTTGACGTTTAATCTGAGTGACCATCAATACGGTTACCCCTCAATCAATCGTTATCTTAACTGGGAAATTCAACTAAACTAATGAGGTAAGTAAGGATAGAGCGGAGGTAATTTTTTGGAGGAAATATATCCGAATTTGCGTGGATAGAGTTTGAAAAACCAGTATGGAAAAAAACACCCTCAGAATACCCGGTTAGGATTTAAGTCCCAACTTCCCTATAGCGAGCAAATAAAACAAGATGACAATTACCTTTATTCAGCGTGACCACCGATGAGGGCAGGATTCTATAAAAATATTTTATGTAATGAACCGATATGATCTTATTTAAATACAGTACAAAAAATAGTATTTTCTAATGTATGGGAATACTTATTCGTTCAATTGGAAAACTATGCAAAACCACACTATTTTATGTTCAACAATATTGTTTTGGAATCACTTGAAAATGTTTACATTTTATAGTTTGAAAACACAACCGTGTTTGTAAAAGCTTATTGTCAAAAACCTACATAATATCTCATAGGGTTTTAGTTGAGCTGCTTTGTGGTGATGACATGTTGTATGAATTGAAAGATCAAACAGGCTGTGTTCAGCACTTCACGTATGCACACAAAAGCTTACATTGTATGACATAAAATTAGTCGACGATTCCTTTGGAATAAAAATAAAAGAAGAAAAGAGTATAGCCATGTAAAATATTGATTATAATATATGTGTCCACGCACAAAGCACGAATATGAAAATGTGACCTTTTTTTAAAAATAAAGTATACGGATGTTTGATTCATTAAAAACTAAATGATATTAAAATGTTTTATGTTCAGTTATTTATTTACGGTTTTTTTTTCTCGCTTGAAACTCCGCAATATTCCCTGTTATATTATAAAGTTAAAAAAAAGAAAAAAGAAATAGGGTTGGAAATAGGGTTTGGTAAGGGAGAGGGGAGAAGATAAGGAGTCTACCCACGGAATTTTCTGACGTGCTAATGGGGTGTGGTTTAGTTTTTTTTTGTTTGTGTTAAAACGTGGCGTATTAGATGTGTGGCTTACTGTGCTTAAAACTTTTACAAAACAAATGCGAAACGCTTCCTATGTAAACAAAAATAGGAGCGGAAACTGTTAGAACTACTGAACTAAGTACGAGTGCTAGTTAAATAGGATGGAAAATAAAGAGAGTTTCCGTGAAACATTTAAACAGAGTCTAACGTTGGACTAAATATATCATATTTTGTTATATTTTAAGAACAAAAGATTCCATACTCATATGCTAATCTCCAGGGTTAGCAGGATTAAATTCTACACATCTGCGCCCTGAAACAGAATAGTATCATATACATACTCGTTCTACAAATGAGTTGTTGGAGGTTTTATGTTCCCTATTCTTGTATCGTTTTCAACTTCATATACTATTTGTCATTTTTAAAATATATTTTTAAGAAGTGTATCTCTTTATATGTGGTCAGATTTTAATAGTAAGCTAGAAAAGTTACTAGCTCTACTTTAATATATTCATAGATTAAGTCATGTAACTTGAAGATGTCCCTTTTGATAAATATTATTAATATATATAAATTAACATTAATAAAATAGTAAAACATTATCGTTCTTGACAAAAAAATAATGTGTTTGTATTTTCTAAATAGTTTCTTACAAACAATAATATACTACAACTATAAAGAAACTACTTTCAATGCTAATGTGACTTTCAATCGCTAAGTTTGTTGCGCCAAACTGTGTGTATTTAATAAGATTACTATTCCTTAACGGCCGCGTCAGTGGGCATGCGGATTAAATGTTAGGCTTATCTAGTCTAGTTTACCAGTGATTGGGAGGTCAGGGTTCAAATTTTAGCTGTATGCACAGAGTTTTTTTCCCAAATTGTATGTATTCCACTATACCTCCACGCAAATGTGGGTACGTTTTATATATATTCTACCTTTCTTCATCTTTACTTCATTTCTTCTTCTTAAGTCAACAATCCGAATGTTAGTTTTATGTGATTTCTATCCATCCGGAGCTAGGTATGCACTCAGCCCATCGGTTGGTTAGTGCTACCTACACCATCTGGTAGAAATCTCATGTACTAGAGGAGTTCGGGATGTATGATAGCTCCCCGTTACCTTCCACATTTAATTTCTATGAGTGAGCGCGAAAGAGCCTACTAATTTTGCCGAGAAAGGTATTTTCACATACCTTCCAGGGTTCTTTTACATACCACAACCGACATGGGACCGACGGCTTTACTTCCCCTCTGAAGGAAGTTGTGCTACGGATTTTCATCACTCAAAAAAAATAAATCCGGTGACCTTAGCTGGGTTTTAACCTACGAACATCGGGTCTTGAGACGAGAACCTTACCCCAAAATCACCTGGGTTAGCCCCATTACTCCATTAGCCTAGTTGAAATGCGTGTAGCTATGGTGGGTAGTAAGACGTGGAGTAGGTATGAGCGATTCCTGACAAAATTCACTTTTTTCATCCTGTTTCTATTCTCTGGATATCTCTGGTCACTAATAGAAAGCTTTATAACTATACATAAAACTAAAAAGTAGGGACGGCAGCCCTTAATCCTAAAAACCTCAAATCTTCAAGTCATCGAAATCTTGAGTCTTCGAATTCTCAAGCTTCATCAAATTTCGACCCCTCGAGCCCTTGAATCCTTGAACTCTCCTTAAAGGTATTCGAGATTCGAGGATTCAAGATTCGATACATTTTTCCTTTCAAATTTTGAATTTAAATTACCTTTAGAGCTCTAATAATAGTTTATCCATAAGTCTATGTTTGGACAAACTTAACCAGATCCTAGAACATCAATGGAACACTTATTTTTGCTGAGTATATTATGAATGTTATAATGAAAGCATTATAATATATCTTTTCTTAACCATATGTTACTCTTTCTATTTTCTATTAGCTCATCATTTTTTTTTCCAAGATTCTGATTCGAATCAGAAATTCGGGATTCGTACGTAAAACTAAAATTCGTATTTGTAAAATAGTAAATAAATGTAAACCAAGACTGGATGGGTAGTCTTAGATGTTCTATTTGGAGTTAAATTAGTTTGTGAGTCATGTGTATCTGTGTTCTTAGAAAGTAAACTTTAAAATACTCCAATGCAAAAAGCACGTGTCTATTTTGATATAACTCAACAAATTGAAACCCCTGTTCTCATTAAGATTCGTTGTTTGAGTTAAAGATCCCTTTCATAAAACCCCCTCCCGACCCCTTGTCCTTTGTATTTCTCACAAAGCGCGGGTTTATGAACTCGGTTCTCACGAGAGACTTCTAACCAATTGAAATCTATAAGAGATGCCTGACGCTGCCATGGCAATCCAATCTCCTAGCTCGTTTGGAACACTATTTGCCTTGCGGTCGTCCCATCCCCAAAAAACATCTTCATTAATCCTCAGATTCCATTCCCCCTCTTTCCCTCACGATCTACCACCAACCTCCCTCCCGCGCATTCCACTTTCCCTTCTTAGCAACCCCCTCCCCCCCATATTCCTCAATGTTTCAGGGGTATCGTCTGTGTCTTGGTTCGACGCGGGCCGACCTCCGAGAGGAAGACAACTTGATCCGTCTACGTGCTGAGAATCAGCGTTCCTCGTTCTTTCATTGTCTTGACATAACCGGGGTTCTTTGCTCACTCATTAACTCTCCTGCCTACTGAGATAGAGTACCGGGATTGATACCCGGTAAGTCCGAAAAAATTGTCATGATTTAAAATTATGGCCTTCTCTTTCAATTAACGGACATGGACCTGGATGCTATGCCTATTCTAGACTTAAGTTTGGTTACGTAGGTCATTCACCGCCTCTGTGGCTTAGGGGTCAGAGTTCCTGGCTACAGATCCAGAGGTCCTGGGCTCGATCCCCAGCACTTCCAGATTATATGTAAAGCAGTGGGTCTGGAACGGGGTCAACTCAGTCTCGTGAGGACAAATTAATGAAAAAGTTATTGCTCCGGTCTGTAATACTGAGATTAACGGCCGGAGGGCTCATTGTGCTGACCACATGTTACCCTCTATCCACAGAAGTTGGCACTATCTTTTCTAACAAACGGTGGCTGTTCGGTCGGTGTTGCTCTATTACGGGCTAACGCCATGGATTTTTATTTTTTGTAGGTCGATTCTGAAAGTGCTCGTCAAATACTTTTATCTTATATATAAAAATGGATGGCTAAATGTGTTGCTAACCGCAAAACTCGAGAACGGCTGGACCAATTCGGCTAATT
>CABFWB010000059.1:5941-38887 GCA_902151455.1 Timema bartmani
GAACAAGCAAATTACAACTCTAGTAAACAAAACAAATCACGCTACTTACTGTTATGACAGATCTAAATATATGAAGAAAAAAAAACAACAGCGAACATACTTCAAAAGAAAACAGAAATTTCACTTGTCGGAGACAGTCCTAAACCCCAGTATGATTATATCTTTTAACGGAAGGAAGTGTAATTTAATATCCGTATTTTTTAAGTATTTTTTAAGCATTTTTTAATTTCTCACACCGCTCGAGAAAATAAAGTATTGTGATCATCAACAAAATACGAGCTTGAGATTTGGATGGATATGGACGTTTTATGACCCCTTGAACTCTAAGTATTTCTCCCCCTTGCCGTCTGTCTGTCCGTCAATGGGACTAGAGCCGAAACCGTTTTACTGATTGGTCTTAGACTTGGTATTTAGGGTTTTCATAAGGTTCTTCAGAGCTGTTTTGGAAAGATTCAGCCAGCCATAAATTTAAGTGTAGTTTACTTAAGGGCGAAGAGAGAAAATAGAGATTTTCTCAAAATCCACTTTGACGATTTTGATTAAATACCGTATCTAGTCACTGTTTAACACCACAAACAAAATAAATATTCTCATTTTACCATGAAAATCACTTTGAGGGTACTTTACATCGGCGGAAATGTCCAATTTTGATAATATTTCCGCAATTTAAAAAAAAAAAACGAAATAACATATCATGGCAAAGCTGTAATATTTCCGCAATTTAAAAAAAAAAACGAAATAACATATCATGGCAAAGCTGTAGCCTTATTAAAAATAAAAAACCTAATTTGAAATATATCTTTAGAGAACCAATTATTTTGGAGCTATAAGAAACTATATTTTTTAAATTGAGGTCTGGTCAACTGATTTTTATGCTCTTTGGTGAACAGAGATGTAATTTTTTTCTCTATATGTTTCTGTCAGAGTGTGTATTATTTAATTTACTATATTTTATGAGTGTGAGTAGATATCTTCATTTTTAGTCAAAGGAGAGACACATTTTTTACTGTGAACCATACCATTTATTTTTATACCCAATAACAATTTTTGGCCAAAATAAACCAATATTTCTTCAGTAGGTGCATTGGTTTGATTATTCAAACTTAGTTATATGAACGGTTTCTTAATATCTGTCTACCCGCCTCGGTGGCGTAGTTGGCTAACTAGCCAGTCGTGTTGAGCTAAACCACCGAGGACGGGGAGATCGAGGTTCGAATCTCGGTAGGGTGAACTGGGAGTGGTTTTTCCTAAATGGTTTTCCACTCTTCCTCCACGCAAATGCGGGTTCACTTCCTCTAAATTCAACCTTCCCAATTCCTAATCCATTAGTGTAATTAGTACTTAAGCGTATAACCCGAACGGGTTGTAAGACGCGGTGCTAAAATTATATTAATAATAATTAATATCTGTCATGAACGTAATTATATTGTAAAATAAACTTTTTGAATTAAATCAAAAGTTCCGCTAAAATTTTGTGATATTCATTACAAATATTCATTAAACTTGTTGATAATACTATGTTTCGAGACAATATTAAACTAAACGTTTCTTCCGAAGAAATATTATTTTATTGGCCAAAAAATGTTTTCTTTGTAGAAACTGTAAAAATACAGACCTAGGCACGTGTTGCCTTCCATCCAATCTTAAGGGGAGCAATGAGCTTTAATAAAATATAATGTTTGAGAATATCACACATTATAGATGATTTTTTTATAGAGTCATTGTGTATCACCAACTTACTGAATAAGTGATTTTTTTCCACAGAGCCAGTACTGATAGCCAAATAAAATTCAATTAGGTAAAACATGACAAGCTGAACACAGGAATAAAACCAGAGACTTTGAGATTTGTGATTTAAGGCGCTACCACTGAGCCATCCTGTTTGGTATCGTATCCGGAGCCACCCAATAGCTTAACCAGCTACCACAACTATTAGACTCAGCCCAAAAACTAGTGTGGTAGCACTATTGTTTCCCTACAACCTCTCCACACTAATACAAGTGTATTTGAAGGATACAAGGGAAAAGGGGTAAAATTACACTAAATAAATTTTCCAGGAAAACTTTTATATATCAAACCCCATAAGGTCCACAGCAACATTTAAGTATGACTGAGAACTCTTTTAACCATAATCGAAAGTGTATTAGAAAAGTCTCATGATTGTATAACAGATGACATCACTAGCTCAATTTGGATTAAAATTAATTTTTACCTCCCTTCATTTACATTAAGTTGACCACCTAATTATTACCTCTTTAATTACATCGTTTATAACCATGCTTCTAAAGATTATAATTTTTTAAAATTAATTTTTAAAACTATGATGAATTAGTTGTATTTATTATCGAAGGATTTGACTTTTCCTTTCTAAATGTACTTTATATTGTAACATTAATCAAAAGGTATAACTTAACCTAAAAGATACAATTTAATAATGTACACACATTATAGTAGGATTTTGGTACGGAGAGACATTTAGAAAATACAAACTTTTTTTGTGGTATGAATGGATCATATTTTAATGTATTATAAGTGTTATTTTATAGGTATTAATAATGTCCACCAAATGTGAGATATATATATCACATTATTTAACCATTAAATATATGAAATCAATTATAATAGGGCTTGTGTCAACGCAAATGAAAGTACACTTACTATAATTTCTACTCTACTCACCTCTATCTGATGACATCTCGTACTAATAATAAGTTGTGAGGAGGGTGAGTCAGTAGGTTTGGGAAACGTTGGGGATGGAAAAATCAAACTTGTAGATATGTTTTAAAATGACCCCAAACGCATTCAACCATAATTCGAACTCCGACCTCCCCATCATTGGAAATCCAGTATAGTGTGAGGTTTATGCCTTAGACCAGAGTTGGGCAACATTTTTATTTTCATTGTAGCCACAGGTGTGGCGAATGAGAAGTACAAATTATCCACACCATGTAAAAAATAGTGAAATTAGGTTGATCATCCGAACATTTAAAACAACACGCAGTTTTTAAACACGTTAATTCAAAACGTGCTCAACTTGTTTACTCAGTTGCACGTATCTCAAGCAAAAAATGATGAAAATAATTCAAATTGAATAAGTAAAACAAATTAATTGCGAAATTTGACAATCCTTTTGTGTAAAGGCAGAAATAAAACGAAGTTTTTGGAAAGTGAGTGAAGAGGAGTATTATATGGCAGTCTACTAATTCAGAAAGCGGAATGCTTCAAATGATATGGAGGAAATATCAAATCACAACCAGCACACGGCGTCAGGTAAAAGTTTATTTTACTGTGAGAGATGGAAAAACTCATATTCGCCACATTTTTATGGACAATTCGCCACATGTGGTGATTGGTGACAGGGCTACCCCAAACCAGCCTTAGAAAATAGGAACACTGATTCGAGTTAGAAATAAATGGTACAGTGCAATGTAGAGAGTTTCTCTTTATTTTATCATAATATAGAAACATTTACAAAAAGCTCGTAAGATTTTTTTAAACGAAACCATATACATTGTTGAAGAAACACACTACCAAAGACCATAATTAAAAAATATAAACTTTTATTGAAACACTAATAAAAGAGGTACGTCTTTGTCAAGCAAAGATCATACCAATCAATTTTAACTTTCAACGCTCCGTAAAAAAAATAATATACATATTTGTGTATAGCCCAGAAACTATTGGTTTAAAAAAAATATATTTCAAACAAAAGATTTAAATATTGAATGATACTACCACTTGAAAATGTTAAGCTCAGTATTTCAACTAGTTGCGGAGTTATGACCAAATTTAGAAGTGTCTGCTCATTTTAAGACCCTTAAAGTAATGTTCATAGAAAATTGATAATTGCCAACTTATTTGTAATGCTGGATGCAAAAGTAATCAAAATAATTAGATCATATTTATAGAAATTGATTATTTCTTATTGTGCTGCAGTAAACTATTCTTAATTTAAGGGTTATATATCTATATACAAACACCCCTCGGAGTTGCTCCATTAAAACCCTAGATAACAAGTTTTAATGCGACCAGTAAAATATTTATTCTCAAGGAAGAGATAGACACACAAAAAAAGAGACAGTATGACGAAAGCCCCTTTTTAGGTTTAATGGGGTCATGAAACGTCTACATTTATAAAAATCTCGAGTTCAATTTTTTTTAAGGTCACAACATTTCTTTCTCCGAGGGGTCAAGACAAAGTCTAAATTATAAAATATAATTTCACCAGTACACTATAATAACCTAAGTAGGTAGCCATGGCTATAATGCAATGGTTCTCAAAGGTATGTCACATACATTCATTAGGAGTGTCACGAATTTTTCGACACTATAATAATATTTACAAAAAAAAATCAATTTCATTTAATAAGGAATTTTAAAAAGAATTAAAAGGAAAAAGTTATAAAGTTTCAAACATTTATTTTCTAGAGAATTTAATTGCTTAGAATCAAATAGTTGAAACCTGTTTCAGTGGGAACGTGGTCTAACGCGCTACTCTCATAGTAGACTAGACTGCCGATGATGGGGAGATCAAGGTTCTAATTTCGGTTGGGTGTACTGAGGGTGGTTTATCCAAAATGGTTTTCTACTCTTCCTCAACACAAATGTGAGTACACTTCCTTTAAATATAACCTTCCTTATCCCTAAAACCATCAGCGTAATTGGGACATAAACGTATCACCCGAACGGGTAGTAAGACGTGGTGCTAAAAAAAGTTAATAAAATAACGATAATACTGTCGTTTCTTACACAAAAGTACAATTCGTGGTCAAATATAGAACACACACACACACACAAACACGCACGCGCATATTTTCTGCTCAACTGAGAGAAGTCCCTCCACGCATGCGCATGTCCGAGTATCCCGTTGTGTTAGAGCTACCAACTTGTGCAGCGAGGAATTACGATAAATAATAGTGTGCTGGGAGCAAAAAATAAAAAAATAAAAATTTGAGAGCCTTTGTTTTAAATTCGTAGGAGAGTAGTGAATTGGAGAGTCTAGACTAGAGCTTGGGTGATTCCCCGGCTAGCTCAATTAGTAAAGAATTTGTACACTAGTGGTGTTAAAGCGAGTTTTGAGCCATTTGTAACATTACATTGTTTTGAGGAAGGGTTGAAACAATTGGTACTCCCTATACAGTTTTAACAAATTTTTGATTAAAAACAAACATTGTTAATGATTTTATCTATATTTATAATTGATATTAAAAATAACTTTAATGTGTTCATTGATGTTTTGTTAGTAGTAAATTTCAAATTTAAATGAATATTATTTTTTATAGCAATGAAAATAATGGTTAAGATAAAAACAATAATTTTTATTTCCTCATAAATGTATCAATAGAGAACAAATGGTTTATCAACATGTAACTAATATATTTACAGCTTATATACGAATGGCCCTAAAGTTATATATATTTACAAAAATTCAAAACTAAATTAAACACTATAAAAGCGGCACAGTATTTGAATCACTGTGCACACGCTTCAGTTGTTTTTTTACTTCAGCTTATCGGAGAATTTCTGATTGAACTGTAAAAAGGTTTGTTGAACAAAGCGGCCTCTTCTCGTTCATCCGCGAATATTCTTTTTTTTTTAAAGAGGCTTTACTAGAAGATTCGGAAGGGATTTGATGACCTGCTTGGGATAGGGTTAGAAAAGGTTGATGTCTTCAAAGACTTTTTTTTTTCTTTCTTTTTATATTTCTCTCAGTAACATGCGGAGATGTTGTACAGATTGGCTTTCTTAGATGTCAGGACATATTTTGAGGTGGACGGCGAGAACTTATCTCTTTCCTTAAAATAAATCACGTGGCTTAGTTCTTAGCTATCACACTTGTTTCTGAAACGTCCACACTTTCTAACTAACATAGTGCTTAATGGGTATTTAACGTGCACTTTCTGAACCAACTGATTATAAATCAGCACAAGTCTTTTAAATTAGCTTAAATCTAGAAAAGACACAACATAAAACTCTCATACGTTAATTCATAATTGTGAAAGGGGAAACCCACATTTCACAGATGGTTAATTTTTCGGCCTTGCCGAGAACCAACCCGAGGACCCTTATCTCAGTAGACTGAAATGCTACTAATTAGATAAGGCGTTGGATGTTTTCCATTTAATATCGTAACCACAAAACATCAAAAAGATAAATGCACTCTTAATGTTTTTTACTATCAACGTCGTTTTACTACCTATACGGGCTGTCACCATAGTATAAGTATGAATAATGTATGGTTTTAGAGAAAATGTGCTCAAATTTTCGTGGAGGTAGCGTGGGAAAACATTAATTAAAAATCTCTCACAGTACACCCAACCGGGATTCAAACCCCGGCCTCTCCAACATAGTAAATCCAAACAAAACGAGCTCAATACCTTATACCGTGTGAAGACCTTAAGTAACTAACACTATCAATTAATTTTAAATGCGTTTAACTTATAAAAATAAAAAATAAACAATTTTCATGCCATATTTATAAACGTTTATAAATAGAAACACGTAGGGACGTATGTAAATGTTTGTTCAAATATTATAAAAGCTTTTAGTGGAATACATTCAATTAGATGGAAGTTGTAGGTTTTAAGAGGGCACAAATAATTGACAAGCAGAATTTTTTTATTTTAATTGTTTTTACGGATGATTTAAATATGTGAGCTGATTGATACTCGAGTTTTCAAAATCCGTACCAAAAATAGTCACAATGATATATGTATAATACAGTGATATTCAACATGTTTTGTTAGCGTACCCCTAGATATAATTTCTCTTCAACTGTGTACCCACAAATATGTTGATGCAAAATACAAACTATACATAATACTACATCTAAAATAAATAAAATAACATCCAAATTAATGATTTACATAATATATATTAATATATCTATATTATATTAATATGATTTTATATTGATAAAATATTACGTATACCCATACTATACCATTGTGTACCCCCATGGATATGCTTACCCCAGTTTGAACACCTCTAATATGATAAATTTAACTATACACTAGTGTGACAATTAATGTTCTTGTTATTTAGTTCAATACTAATCATATTATATTATGGTCACGTGGGTTAAGATGTGAGGTTTTAATATAATACTGAATTTCCGTTAACGAGTAGGGCCAGGTTCAAATCTTGGCCGGGTGGTATTTTCACATGTTTTTATCACTATAATTGTCCCATCTCTTCTCTATGAAAATGTGGGTGCGTTTCCTCTAAGTTGTCCTCCTAATACTAAACACTTAGAATTTATATTTACTAATCTTTTTTCTTTAGTGAATTATTTAAATTTTTTTAAAATAAAACATTTAAGATTTGCATCCGACAATTAAGCCCAATAGGTAGTGTATGTCTACTGAGATAGGGGTCCAGGGCATGGTTGAAAAATTTATAATTTGTGAAATTTGGGTTTACCCTCTCACAATAATAAATTAACGGCCGGGGACTGGATGTTGTGTCTGTTCTAGTCTTAGGTTAAACTATTAGGCACAAGAAGCTATGACATGCCTAGCCAGCCGGTAGTGGGAAAATATATGGCTTGAATAAAAAACTGACCCAGGCCACAAACTGGAAACTGTAATGGATGTAAAAATTTAAGATTTGTATTTAAAATAAGTAGTTATGATTGAATAAAGCCACAAATTATTTATGGAGCATTATAATATAGAAACATTTTGAAAACTATTTTAGATTTATTTTTATAGATTATAGTTCATGATAATTTGACCAGACTTTAACAAAGTTGATTTGTAACATTGCTGTCAGGTTTAACTCCAATGAAAACTATTTCATAGTGGTTTTCCTTTCCACCCATTATATTTACTAATACAAAATTAAAAATTCATTCCTTAAAAACATCGACTTGATAAAAAGTCACTTAGACTTCGCCAGTTAAAATACACCAGTGTAATTACAATCTGCACAATTCACTGTGAAAAATTTAAATCAACTGGAAATGAACGATTCTCTTCAACAGAATCACATTGAAACAAATGTAGTTTTGAGCACATCGTGGTATGAGCGTATGTAATAATTACATTAATGTATTATGGACAAAAAGTTTGAATTAAGAAGTAGTGTACCCGCATTTACCTGGAGAGAGAAAGAATAGAAAACTAGTGAGAGAACGTCATTATATTTATATAACAGCTGTAAAAATTTACAATAACCTTCAGAAGGGAAGGATTGATTAAGGTGATTTGGCTTATGAATACATAAAAGTGTATTTATTTGAAATGTCCTATAACGTTTGTACTATATGCATAGCAATGATTATAAAACTTTCTTCTTGACGAGTATATTTATTTTTATTTGGCAGGATGTATTGATTTAAGTCAGGAATTAAGGGGACTCGAGAAAAAATGAATATTTTTGCAGTTTTTATACCAAAACTTTTTTTGCTCAATTTAATTTTTTTCACATGGTGATATTAACAGTTCTTGAATATCTGTCATGAGCATAGCGGCATTAGATAAACTATTTAAATGAAGAAAAAAAGATGTTATCAAATTTCAGACCTTGACAGGTATTAAAAAAACTGTTGATATCAACATGTGAAGAAAATTAAATTCTTATGTTTCTACTGGAGCAATATTTGATTTAATTTGTCCAAAAAATGTTTTGATACAAAAACTGCAAAAACGCATACCTTATCTCGCGTTGCCTACAATACCACCATAACCCCGATTGTTCTGTACCTGCGACTCTCATGTTAACAATCAAACCAACAAAAACCACCCCCAACAACTGTGATGGCCCAAAAGAGTCTTTCGAGTGCTTGACAGTCGGCTAGCCTGGGGTGCACTCTTCAAACGGCATCACACACAAAGAGTTGTACCAAGTTCAACACACCCTTCATATTAAATGGAGTGCTCTTAAAATTGAAACACAAACACGTTTAGAACGAAATATTATCAGTCGTGGCTATGGTGCACTCCAAGGACAAAGCCACATTCTCTACGCAACTGGAATTTTGATGAGTGCACTTGACAATTTAAAATTAAATTATAAACTAGAAAATATTTAAAACAACGTAATAAATAAAACTATATTTTCATCTATGTTAAATACCATACACTACCATTCATAGTTTAGAAATATTTTATCTTATAGCTTTAGAATGAGTAAAATTTTTTATACCAGACTCAAGATGCGCGCGCAAGGTTTGTGAGGTTGGGGAAAAGGGGACAGGAGATAAGTGATGTAAAGGTGTTTTATTTTTGTCATTGCGTATCACTACACGTTTGGGTTAGACGATTATGCAAATTACGCTAATGTGTTAACGATGAGTAATTTAGAATTTAGAGAAAGTGAATTCACATTTGAGTGGAGTGATGGTGTAAAAATATTCAGAAAAAAAAAATGAAAACTCCTTAACTAACCAATTATGCAAAAGGTCTAAATAGAAACAGAAAATTAAATAATCAGAGTGAGTCATTTGAGTGAAATAAGTTACATTAGTCTAAGAACAGAATACTGTTACTCAGACATACGCAACTCACCCGGTTGCGGAAACAGCTACCAGATGGTCGTCCTTTGTGCGTTCATCTTATAAACCTGATAACAACTCAAACATAAATAAATACATTCCTAAATTAATAAATAGATAAATAACCTAAGGGTATTCTTAAGATGTGAAATCAATTTACCATAACATAAAAGAAAAATCAAGAAATCAATTTAAAATATTTATTATAAATATATATATTTATTATAAATATATATATTTACATATATATATTTACATATATATATATTTACATATATATATATTTACATATTTATATATATTTACATATATATATTTACATATATATATTTATTATAAATATATATATTTACATATATATATTTATTATATATATATATTTACATATATATATATTTATTATATATATATATTTACATATATATATATTTACATATATATATTTATTATATATATATATATTTACATATATATATATTTACATATATATATATATATTTACATATATATATATATGTAATGTAATGTATATGTATATATATATCAAAAGAGATGAAAACCATGTATGATGGTACAAAAAATAAATACGATATACGTATTTTAAGAATGTATTAAAGGTTATATATGTGTATGTAAAAGTTAATATAAAAGGTCACTTCAAAATCACGGTCTTCATTAACATCAGTAGGTTTACTTTAAAATTTAATAAATTTAACAAGTCCGAGGCTCTCATATAACCTATTTACAAAATAATATTTTATAGTCCAAAATAATTAAAACTCATCTTCTCCAAGAATACAACCCTATTTAAAAATTACTAGAATGATCCGCTAAGCTAAATACAACCATGAGAGTAATTGATATTTCAAATTATCGCAAATAGATACATATAGAAAATTAATCTGAACGGATTCTTAAAAAAAAAGCAAGAGATGTTGAAACATTTATCATCAGTCATTATCAAAACAGACTGAATTCCTTACTTTTTCATAAAGACTAAACATCTTCCACGGATAAATAATAAAAAAAAATCAAGATTACTCGCAATACTATTTTCTGATATTTCAATACTAAGTTAATATCTGCAATAATATATCAATTTTGGTAGGGATTTACAATAAATATTATTATTATTAAACACAACGAATTAAATATCCAATCTTACTACAGAATTATTTTTCTATCCATCTCCACGATCAAAGATAATTCGTAAAACAATATCCAACCATCGATATATATCAATCTCAGTCATGATTTTAATGTTCATTATTATAGTATTTGGAAAACCTTATCACAATCAAATTTAAATTCAATCTCCATTACCAGAGTATTTTAAATTATAAACAAAGAAAACTAATAAGCCGAAAGAAGAATTTTGAAAAGTTACATATTTAAAATTATCTAAACCGAAACATTAAATTTCCCTTATATTTTAAATACGCGCCGCCAAGGCTACGTTCTACTCTATAAAGAGTCAAATCTAAGTGTGTCGGTAATGGCAACATACAGGCATTATATACGCTTAGACCCAGAGAAAAGGTATGGCGAGGAACAAGGTGGGAGGAACATAATTGGGTCATGAGTGAGGGAATAAGCATGACCAAACACATGTTCGTGAAACTCTGAGAATGTTCGGGAATCTTCTCCAATGAATTAGAACTATCACTCCACGACCTCTAGTGGTCACCGCTCGAACTTGGGTTGGCTCAGTCAGTTCTTTACGCGTCGCGGTCTTGATCAGATATATTGTTGTTAAATTATGGAAATGTCTTGCGATGCCTTGGACGGTAAACTGGGGTCAGAAGATCATGCCATATCGTCTTCATTCTCCTTGTTTAGTAGCTAATGCTACAAATACATCAATACACCCAACCGGGATTTGATCCCCGATTTTCCGTCACCGTTATTCCAGTCTGTCGCAGAGTATGACGCCTTGGAGCGTTCGAAAACCAATGCGGGTGAGAGGAGGTTCTAATTAGGAGAGAGATGAGGTGATTAGAGAAAATAGACCAACATATATATGAAGGTATAGGGGGAAATCTTTGAGGATGATCAACCATAAGTGAGATTAGCTAGGATTTGAACACCGACTTTCTCGTCATCATAAAGCAAGACTAGATAAGACTGACGTTATGTCCGTACGTCCATCAATGTTGGTAAGGGATATTTCTTTCATAATGGTCTTTGCTTAGCCTCAATCGTAAACTACACCCGGGAATATACTCTAAGCCAATAAGAGGCTAGGAGAAGCTGGGTATGCATTTAGAAACTCAGGGTTAAGTGCTGGAACCAACAGAATTACTTGCAGAGAGGACAAAGAATATTAATTGGTGTTTTGCGTTCTTAAAGATATTTCTCTGAGATTTAAATACCCTTTTTCATTTAAAAAATATAACCTCAATGTGTTTTCATGAAGATTAATAAGATCAAGAAACATAATGTGAAAACCTATTATTATATTTTAGTTAATGTTAAGATTTACTTTTTTGTATATGGTAACTCAAAATATTATTATAATTCTGATCTCAAAACAGTTTTATACTTCTTTAATTCTATATATATAAGTTTTATAATTTTTATTAATAACCCAAGATATACTAACTTAATGCAATTTATATATTACACACAACTATGGGGTTCATACATATTAGTTAGTTTTAGAACTGACTGTCGTAATTATGTCACAAATACCTTAGGTTAAATTGAATTCAAAGATTGATGTGAACCACTTGTACGATTAATGGCATCGTATAGAAACCATGATAATACCGTAAAGTGAGAATAACACTTTTATTTTCAAATAACTTTAATATCATGCCATTATTAACAGAGATATGACCCACTTCGGTGGCCGCATGTTCTAAAGCTTCACTCTCGCAATAGACTAGACTGCCGATGATGGGGAGATCGGGGCTCGAACCCGTGGTTTTCCTAAATTGACGTCCTCTCTACCTCTACACAAATGTGGGTACACTTCCTCTTAATTTAACCTTCCTATTCCGTGACTCACTAGAATAATTAAAAATATTCGAATAGGAAAAAAACCCTGACAAAACAGTTGTAAATTCATTTTAATTTTAAATGGTATTTTCCAGATTAATAACAGGGACCTTTTTTTTAAGTTTATTAAATTTTAATTTATTTCTATATGTACCATTTGTACAACCATTTCACAAAATTTAATAAAAAATTGTTTTATTTTTTTAGTGCTGCGTCTTACTAAACTTTAATGTTATACGTCTATGTATTAGTTACACTTATGGGTTAGGCATTAGTAAGGATTAATTTAGAGGAAATGCAGCCACATTAGCGTGGAGGGAGAGTGGAAAATCATGTAGGAAAACCACCCTAAGTGCAACCGACTGGATCGAACTCCGATCTCACCGTCTTCGGCAGTCTAGTCTAACACGAAAGTAGCACGTTAGACCATACAGCCACTGAAGCGGGTAAATTGGTTTATTTAATTTTCTTACTATACCTAGCCTGTACTTACTCTGAAAGGTAGCACTCTTACCTTGACAGATTACATTATGGAGATATCTTATATGCTACGACGTAGTGGAACAAATCAAGGTAAATGGAGGGTACATTATTTTTTGTATTTATATTTCATAATGGATTTCTCTATTACATTTTTGAGTTTTGTACCAAGTGTTTTTTTTTTACAAACAGGTGGTGTTATTAAATGTCATATATGTTAGTACAGTACAATCAATCAGATTTAGATATGCATGAGTCCATCAGTCTCTCCCATTTCAAACGCAGCATCTCTTCTTTCGAACACTCCGGGTAAAGCCACTCCGGTAATTGAGCAATTCCTGAATAGAGAGCGAAGACCATCATGGCTAAAGTAGCTATTATGACTCCAACAACCTATTGAAGGGCGTTAAAATGAAAAAAAAAAACATCTGAAATTAAATCTAACAAATATACAATAATAAATTTGAATGACAAGAAAAGTTGTACGTACATTTTTGTTTTATTGGCACAGCTTCTTACTACACGTTCAGCTTATACGCTTTTGTACTAATTAAACTAATGGTTTTAGGGATTAGAAAGGTTATATTTAGAGGACGTGTACCCATATTTGAGTGAGAGAAGAGTGGAAAACAATTTTGGAAAAAAAAAAACCCCTCAGTACAACTGACCGAGATTCGAACCTTGATCTCCCCGTCATCGGCAGTTTAGTATAACATGAGATTAGCGCATTAGATCATGCGGACACCAAAGCGGTTTGTACCGTACGTAAGATAAATAACTAAAATATTATTTTCTATATTTGAAATTTGATGTTGATTGTTTGACATATTATGTCAATACAGCTTAAAATATTCCGTTACCAACCGATAAATAATTAAGACAGAAAAGGTTTAAAAATGTTTAAGAACTTTGCAAATTTCTTAAGTATTTGTTGTCGAAGAATAGATAAAAGCAAGAGTTAACTATAATTATGTAAAATGAATTAATATCTAGTTATGAGATTACACAGCTTTTAAAATTTGTAATTTAATTTAACGAAACATCCAGTTGTAAGCATAAAGTAAAATAAAAGTAAATCTTGATGCAGCAATCATTTATGAACGTAACTAAATTAGTTTGAAATTGTGTGCCTGGTAGATTTTAAAAATAATATTTAGCTTCAAAATGGCTAAACATAAGCTTTTTAATTTCGATTATATTAAAATTATTTATTAGCTATTAAATTAAATGAATAACAATAAAATAAGTATAAATAATATTTTTTATTATTCAATTCTATTAAAGTTGCCACATTAGAATACTTCTTCGATAGATTAGATACTTTTGGGAGTTATATTTTTTGCGAATAGTTCATAAACTTTAACGGTTGAAAAACGCTTCCTACACTATGCGGCCAACCAAGCGGATATATAGTGGTATTGCTGAAAAGCACGGTTGTAGAGAACTGGCACACCAATTCTATGGTTGCGGGTTAAACTACTAGGTCTATTTGTCATTATTCATTAATATTTATTTTAATGGATTAAATAGCCAAGTTATTACAGTTGGTTAAATATGGGTGTAGCCGCTACTAAATATCATATTCTTTAAATTCAAAAATTACACCTGAACACGGTAATCAAATCCGGGACCTTTGACTTAGTATGTTAATGCATTTAACACTGAGCTATCAAGGTCTTTATTTTAATTGAAAGATACCCGGTCAAAGTTCCCTCTAGTCTTTACCTGGTGCCTCCTGCGGTTGGGGAACGGGTCCACTTCTTCGCGAGGGATCTTTAAACCTTCCACCTTTATGTCTCCGGGGAAGTATTCTTTGATGACCCGCTCCACGAATTTGACCAGGTTTATACACTTCTTTAGCTGCATTTGTAGTGCCGTGGAAGGTAAGGGAGCCTTTAGAAGGGGCGCCAGGTGGGCGAAAACCACGGCGTCTAGGGAAGTGGGAGAGCCCCCCAGGAAGAACTTCTGGGCACCGAGGTGTATTGACAGGGTGTTCAGACACTTCATGGCGGAGGCCAAGGAACGTTCGGCGTGGCTACCGTACTGGACGTTGGGACAAATATGAGAGTTTAGGAAAGTTTGTTTAGTCAATTGCAGGAGAAACATGGACAGTGATTGTAAGAGAGGCTGGGCAAGTGGAGGCCATGTGAATGAAGTTTGTGGGGGGTACGTTAGCTGTCATGAGGAGAAACAATATCAGAAATGAAATTATCCGGGGAAGAGATGAGGTACAGGGAGTACATGAGATAGTAGAGGAAGCAAGACTGAGATGGTATGGGCAAGTAATGAGGATTGAAAAATAGAGGATTCCAAAGAAAATGTTGGAAATGAAGTATGTAGGGAAAATACCACGAAAGAAGTTAAAGGAGGAAGAATGGTGAAATGATTGAGGAAAATGGAGGCATTATACTAAATTGACCCGGCTACAGGCTGGAAACAGTTGATGATGATGATGATGGTGTTTAGTCAATTGGCATAATGCTTCCTACTGTGTGCCCATACCACGCGACTACAACCTAGCAACAGAGACTTATAAATAAATACATTGCATGACTTTCTGGCGTCCTGGTCGCGGCGGTTTTTATCCTGACGACTAGCTCGCGAGAATAGCCCTGGCCCTTTTTAATCCAAGATTAGCTATTCACCATATTTAATAGCATATTATATATGAATAATTTAAAATTAAGGATTACTTTCAGACAAAATTAAGACAATGTTGTTATGCTCAACGGCGGAGACACAGTATAAATGTCAAGCTAATTGAATTTATGTTTGTCGGTGACGTGAAGGCTACGGTTTGAATCCCATTTTTAAGTATTGATTGTATTATGTTCCATATTCCTTTTTAATCTCACGCTACGCAAATTCTATAAAATTGACTCCATATTCTACATTTTGCTCATTCCTAAAACATTAGTGTGACTTATATGAATATATAAACAGGCTTAACATTTTGTGAGACGGGGTCAATTAAAACGTATTATCTCATCAGAATTATTGTTTCTTGTTAAAAAGGTGCATATAGCTAATCGTAGTGTTTCAAATAGGTATATTGTCAGAAATATTGAGGAAATGATTAGCAGACACACATGGTTGTCATTTATTTTCTATTCGTTACTCGTCTTATTACTCATCCTAGATATATTAATTTAATTACATTAAAGGTGTAGGGATGAGAAAGGTATGATGTTAGAAGACATGTATATTCATTCACGTGCAAAGAGATTGGAGAAAAAAAATCACCGATGTCAGGATTCGAACCCCGACCTTCTTATCACTTATCATATAGTTTACTACGAAAGTAGTGTCTTTGACCTCTCGATCATCAATATAGATAGTTTGTTATTAAATAATAATACCTGCAAGAACACCAAACTATAACCTAACCTTATTCTTGAGTAATCGTTGTACATCCCTCTTGTAACTCCACGGGTAATATAGTTTTCTAGGCCAACTTAGGTTACTGGAATAGCTTTCCCACGTCACTTTGTTATAGTTGATATCGTCTAGCCACCAACTATATAGTAAACCTGGGTGCAACTCTTCCTTTATAAGTTGGGTGTACGCCTTCAATTGGATCCTTTGTTTTACGCTAAGATTTAAGTCCGTGTTGAATTTAAGTGTCTTCAAGTAGGAGATTATCTTCGTACTGTCAGTAAAACTTCTATCCTCATGTGAAAAATATGGAAACTTCCCTGTCGTAGAGTTTCCAAATTCTTCAATGACGTAGACTTGAAGAGGAGCCTCTGAAAATTTGGCATAGGCCAGTATTTGTAAACAATGGACATCGAATGATGGTAGGCCCCAACGGCCTTTATATACTTCTAGTTTCATCAGAGAGGGTGGTGTGAATTTAGGCTTGGTTTCAAAATCAAAATAAAAAGATCTTTTAGCCTTCTATTGGTTAGTAATCAATTAAAATTTCCAAGTAACTTAGGTTATTTACAATATGTTTGATTTTACATTTTTAATCGAAATGTTTAGAGCACAAATAAATCATTTAATTAAAAACTATATTGAATTTGAAATATTTTTTGGAAGATCATCCCACACCGAATTTTGGCTCATTAACTATCTTATTTTTGTTGCTATGGAATTTCCTAACAATTATCTCAAACACTTTGATAACATATTTTAATCCATACCCCAATTCTCTTAAAAATGGACACGTCAAGCTATGTGATCTGCAGCGTTTATTTTTGATAGATAATATACATTACATTACATTACATTACATTACATTACATTACATTACATTACATTACATTACATTACATTACATTACATTACATTACATTACATTACATTACATTACATTACATTACATTACATTACATTACATTACATTACATTACATTACATTACATTACATTACATTACATTACATTACATTACATTACATTACATTACATTACATTACATTACATTACATTACATTACATTACATTACATTACATTACATTACATTACATTACATTACATTACATTACATTACATTACATTACATTACATTACATTACATTACATTACATTACATTACATTACATTACATTACATTACATTACATTACATTACATTACATTACATTACATTACATTACATTACATTACATTACATTACATTACATTACATTACATTACATTACATTACATTACATTACATTACATTACATTACATTACATTACATTACATTACATTACATTAC
The DNA here is from genome assembly GCA_902151455.1 of Timema bartmani. NCBI lineage: Eukaryota > Metazoa > Arthropoda > Insecta > Phasmatodea > Timematidae > Timema > Timema bartmani. The sequence continues at coordinate 23,623 of CABFWB010000059.1, forward strand.
ATTACATTACATTACATTACATTACATTACATTACATTACATTACATTACATTACATTACATTCATAATCACGTCGTTCCCTTACGAGGTAGGCAAGAAATTGTGCCGATAGCCTAAAAAATAACTCTGTACTTAGTTTCGGATGGACACCTACGATATAAGCACGATTTTGTTGTACAGCCTATTTCTCAGAAATTATGCATAACAACCACATTCAGTTTAATTGTATTATATTTAACTTGTTAATTTAATATGAACTATATTAATAAAAAAGCTACACGTTAATATTAATTTTTTACAATAAGACATAATTTCAATTAAATTAAAATTAAATAAAACATGAAAAAAAAAGAATATGATTTTGAAGTTCTCATATTATTATAGAGAATAGGATATTGTTCTATCATACACGATGAATAATGTTTTTTTGCATTATCTATCTTTCTATCTTTTTTAAAGCTCCCCTACTCCCCCTTCCCTCTAAACATTTAGATCCTGTTCAGGTAAAACCCTTGACTTAACACTAATTTTCTGTCCCCTCCAAACTTGAGTTATTGAAAATGTTCCCTGTGATGTAATTGCATGATCTATGTTAAAAGTTTTTTATAGGGTAGGATTGATTCTGTTTAGCTTATAAATAATTTGATTAGATTTAACCTATTTATATAACAACTGTTTTGTAAGAAGAGATGAAAATACTTTCTCTAAATAGTTTTATTCATGTTTTATAGACGTACAAGATCTTTTCGAACTTATAGCAGGATTAATTTTGAAGATATTAAGATTTATTGGTGCATCCAGAAATTTACTTTAGGGGAGGGCGGGCATTTGCGTCAAAGCTATTATTTATGTACCCTGAAAATATCACATTATTTTAGTTTAAGGCTTGATTAAAAAAATAAATGACACACACATGTATATTAAACAGGTTGTTAAAAAAAGGGTACAGAATTTATGGATCTTACTGTACACATTAACATGAGTAAGATAATTTTAATGATGTTACATACGGTAACCTCTAATTGTGTCGTTGGTAACTCCAATAGTAATAATAATAATAATAATAATGGAATTGTCTTAGAAATTATAATTCCACAAACCATAGAAGTAAAGGCAATTTTGTATTTTAGTAATAAAAAATAAATGGTACGGTGCACCACACAGACTATCTTTCGCTTTTATCTTGAAATAGACATTTACTATAAACTCTTAAGGTTTTTGAAACGAGATAATAGGTATATACAGGATTGTAGAAGCACTAAACCAAAAATCATAAATGAAATAATATACACTGTTACTTACTCTTTGGCATTATGAATTAGGAACACTGTTCCCAAAAATTGAGAAAAGAGAAACATCTTTGTTAACCAAAGAGCATAAGAATCAAATTAATTTTCAAAGCCCTGTATTAAAAAGTATATATATATTTCTTTAAATCTCAGAACTTATTGATTTTATAAAAATATATTTCAAATAAAAGATTTTTATCTTTAGTAGTACTACAACTTTACAACTATAAGTGATTACGTGTCTCAAATAGTTGCGGAAAAATTGTGAAAATTTGAAAATCTCCCCTATGTAAAGTATCCTCAAAGTCATGCTCGTGAGAAAATTATAATTTCCATCGTGTTCATAATGATAAACAGTGTTTGGATATAAAATATAATCAAAATCGTTTGAGAGAATTTCGAGAAAATAGATTTATTTTCTTTTTGTATTTCAATCAACTACCCTTAAATTTAGTGTTTGATATCTAATTCCAAAAATCCCTTGGGTGGACTTTATGAAAACCCCGGATACAAAGTTTTAGCCCAATCGGTAAAATGGTTTCGGCTATAGCCCAAGCCAAGGTTCAAACAGTCAGACAGACGGCATTGTGAAAATAACTTTTTTTTTATGTTTCAGAGGGTACTGAAACTTCGACATTTATCTAAATTTCTATTTCGAATTTTTGACGATCACTATATTCTCGCTTTGAGGTGTCGAAGGAAAGTAAATATTTGTTTACAAAGCTTAGTTACCTGTAGTGGTGATCTAACCGTTACTTGACGTAGGTTTGATCGGCTTTGATGCGGAGGTCGAGGTTCTAATTTCGTCTGCGTGAACTGTTTTCCCCGTTAATTATATATATATATACATACACATTTAACGGTTTTCCACTATGTCACTTTGGTTTTCCCACCCTCACTCCACGCAAGTGCGGGCTCACTTCCTCTTAGCTACCTTCCTCATTTCTACCCAATCAGATTAAGCTATTAATAACCTGTGTTCTGAATGAGACAATAAAAAAGAAAACTTAGATATAGGTGGTTTATAATCATATTATAGTGTGAGAATTTTCAATAATTCTCGAGATATTTTTTAACTTATTCCTACCATCTCGTAATTAAATTGTAATAATTGTGATTTTGTGAAATTTTCATATATATATTTGTAGCTTGTTAGTAATGACCGCACTGCAGCGCGTTCGTTTTAGTTGCTGTTACCCGGGTATATTAACTGTTTAAGGTGGTTTCCTGGTAGCTTACATCTTTGAAAAAAAACAAACACATATTTTAAATTTAATTTTATATTAATCCTTGCATTATTTTATTACGTACCTTATTTTGCAGTCATTTTCTATCATGGTTTCTTTTTTCGGCTTATTTTCACTAACTATAAATTTCTTTTATGGGATCCATCTTGATTGGTTAAGTAGTTCACGAACTCGCCACACGAGCGTGTTGCTAGGAGAGCATTTCTGCCGCGAGTTGGTAGAGAGAGAGAAAGAATATTAAATTTGTTTTGTTTTTTATTGTTTTTTTCTGGCGGGCAGTTTTTTGATCAGGAGGAAGGCCATATGTGTTTTTGTAGTTGGTTTAAAAAATTAGAATTTTGTTATTGTTAATTTCCAAGTTTGTATTAGTTTTATAAGAAGGCTATAGAATAACATTTGTTTGTTCTCAGACGATTGGGACAAGTTTCAATCAAAGGACTCACTCTTATTGTGTTGATTTTTTTTGGGGCTCCTATTTGAGCTTTCTGTTTATTTGGATAGTTCAGTAGGTTTTACATCTTTTTCTGATTCATTAATTTTTTAAAAGATATTTCCAATAATTCTTAACAGCCTATGAGTTAGAACAAAGTGTAGTTCTCGCTTTGGTTTTTCAATCTTCTGTACAAACAAATTGTGGTGCACTATTTTAATTTTAGCCTCCTTATACCATGTATTTAAATAGTTTGCGCAAGTAGCGAGTGTAAAAACTATGTCACTGAAAAACCAAAAAGAAATGGCAAATTTTTTTTAATATAGGAAAGAAAATATATTTTTATATATTCCTACATTAATAGATAAACTAAATATAAATGTCACAATTGACTATAAATAATGATGTCCTAAGGTAACTAAGAAAAATTGTACTTTGACAGGGATTTGAGCCCTTGTCCTTTGACTTGGGATGTCATTCTTTAAAATACCTAGATTGCAGGTCAAAACTCGGCACTCCACTTTGGAGAGTACATTGGTGACAGCTTGTCTTTTGTTGTGTAACAAGCAACAAAGTTGAAAGGATTAGGGGATTAACTGTGGAATGTAAGGACACTCTGAAAGGAGGTAAGTATAGAAGGGTAAAGAGGGGTCGGTTTGGTAACTGCCATAGCTACAGTAGCGCACCTCTAGTGAGGTGATAATACAGAGTACTACTTGGAAGAGAGTTTTTCAAAACCTCGAGATGTCCACCCGAACCTTAATCCAGCCTCACTAACTTTCTCCACACTTCCCTATCCTTGCGTACTCCCTTCGCTTCAACAACATCCATACACCGATTCATACATTATCTTTTATTCTTAAAACTCTCAACTTTCCTCTTTTTCACACATTCATCTACAATATTTAGCCACGTCTTAAATGGCATTCACTTTCCTTTTAGTGCATAATACTACTAGCTTATTTATACTAAAATTCCAAAAATACCTTAATCATTATTAACGTTGATATTTTGATATCTCTGGCCTTTTAGGGTGAGCTAAAAACCTATCCAGGAGGCCTAAAGTTTGTGCCCATGTGTGTTACAAATTATATATAAATTCAGCGAATAGTTTATTCCCACACAGACACGGAAGTCACATTAATCCTTAAAAGTAAAAGAGTTAAATAAAAATCTACCCTGGATGTCCTTGTGGTGGCCTGAAATTGTTGTTGTATTCTTATTATTTATTTTTACTGCTACTTTAGAGTCCATGGTTATTATATACTTATTTTAAAGGGCCAAGGATTAAGATGGCATTTTAGAATAAACTAGATTGGAGAGGGTATGGACAAATAACGTTGACATAAAATCACATGTGTTCAAGTCACTTACAATGCTCCCGGAGAACTCTAAAATAAACTACTTTACTATAGAAATCTGCAAGTATTTCGAGTAAACTATCGTCCATGAATAAAATAATAAAAGTAAACAAACATAACGTTCTCGACTAGCCTTTTAGCATAGGAATATAAATGTATTGTGATAAATCTTGACCATAAGACAAGTCACTGACCCTCCTCGGTGGCGTAGTTGGATAACGCTTTATATTAATGTTGAGCCAATGGTTTTCCACTCTCCCTCCACGCAAATGTGAGTTCACTTCCTCTAAATTCAACTTTCCCAATGCCTAACCCATTAGCGTAATTAGTACTTAAGCATTAAGGTATTAAGACGTGGTGCTAAATAAATTTAAATAAATCAAGTCACTGCCTTGTGTAAAGAAAACTTACAGTTCTTTATATAAATACACTTAAGGTTCTTTTATAAATAAATATCCTCTTATGCTTTTATTTAAAAAAAGAGAAAACTTACAACTGAAACCCTTGATCTGAAATATCTACAAATAAAAAAAATCTTGATTGAAGAGCTAAGAAAATGTTGAATTTTAATTTCAATAATGGTGTTTCTACCATACATATTTTTCATTCATGACAGACTACATTGTTTGTTTTTATCAGGTTGACTGTTTGACACATAATTGGTTTCTAGCTTGATGGAAGATAAAGTCACCACTTTAGTTAATAACATCCGTATACTTTGTGACGGCTTGGGGAACTATGAATATTACGCTGGTGTTAATGAGAGTATAGTATCGAAAATATACATTGCACAATATATTTCCACACTTTTGATAAAATTATAAAAACATTTCATTTTGCTTATAAAAATATACACATTAAAGTTAAAAATTATATTTAAATTACTTGAGGGAAAAATAATTACTTTAAAAATGTGAACAGATTAGTCGTAACGAATTATATCTTTATTTGGAACTAATAGAAGTACCCGGTGCTAGCCTGTGCACCAATTTTATTTGCTTCAAACAGAAAGAAAAACTCTTCATTTTAGCTCTTACGATCAGTTTTTAATAAAGGTAAAAAAAAAAAATCTAGTATAAAATTGGAAATTCTGGCTTGGGGTACATATGTTTATGCACAGGGACAATTAATTTTAAAATTTCATACCTCTGCTTGCGGAAGATACCGCACAATGCTCATAACAGACAATCTATTTTATTAATGTAGATTACATCTTCCTTTATACAACTATATTCAACAAAGTTTAAGCATATGGTAGTGTTACTTCTGTTAAAGTTTTCTTATATTTAAGTATATTATATGATAAAGTCATTTTACTTTGTTAATTTCTATACATTCTGATATTTTTCATTTATTTTGATTATGTTTGATTCCATCATCTTTAAATGAAATACCATGTTTGAATATTTGTGTAAAGAAAGAATAAACGAGCGATTTTACCAATCCTTTTCGTAGCTATGAAAACATATCGATTATTTATAGGAAGCGATGATGGCGCGATCTGGACCTTATAGATAGTGCGGTGCACCGTACTTTTTATTTGTTTTAGAATATAAATAACTCGAAATTATTGTTGTTTTTCATGTTCTCAACAATAATCAAGGGTTATTTGTGGCTATTTATTTAATACTAAACATATATTTTTGTTCTTTTTACGTGTTTGATAGCCTAGTCTGGTATTAAACTGGTATAAAAAATAATGTCTTAATCTGAGAGATGGTGATGGGAAACAAAATTATTAGAAGAAATGAAAACCCTTTGACATGAATAGTAGGTAGTGAGCCTACAATGCTCATCACTCCCATTTCCCCAGTGCACACGGTTAAAATTGGAACCCAGACCTCCCCGTCATCGGAAATCCGGTATAATGAGAGCCTGACGTCTTAGAATGTGGGACCACATGTGCGGGTATTGGTGCCTAGTATCCTCCTTATAGAAACCAATAATACTTAATCTTCTTACACTTTTGAACCACTTAAATAGATCTAAAAAAGGAAAAGATTTAGAAAATACCTTGTTTGCTGAATTAGCTTAGGTTATGATCTATGATAATAATGATAGTTAATAATATTAAAATAAATACTTAAATTAGGTTTGCAAGCCCAGTCAAAATGGAAGGGAAAAGATACACAAATTTTTTAAAATTCATTTTTGTTAAATAAAATTGAAACATTTTAACTAAAAATTTTTAAAAAAATACATATTTTATAGTTTAATCCCTTTTTACTTTCTCGCTACCTTACAGGTAGAGAAAGTAATGTGATCGTCCAAAAATGAATGAAACGATATATTTTGACGTTTCATGACTCCTCGAATCTGAAAAGTTGTTTTTGCATTTCCGTCTGTCTGTCTATCTGTCTGTCTGTCTGTACCTCGGAGTAGAGCCTAAACTATTTTACTGATCGGGTTTAAACTTTGTATTTAGGGTTTACATAGGGTTGCCCCGAAGGGTTTTTGGAATTGTATATTTAATCCTAAACTTAAGTGTAGTTTCCTTAAGGATGAAAAGAGAAAAAATCGATTTCAATAAAATCGGCTCTAACGATTTTGATTAAATTTCATTTCTAAGCATTGATAAATATTACAAACAAAATGAATGCTCTCAATTTTTCTTCGAAATGAATTTAAGGGTTCCGATCTGATGCGTAAATACTAATTTTTTATCATATCTCTGTAATTATTTGAGATATGAATTACTTATTATCATAAATAAGTAGGTCTATTTATAATAAAAATATTTTTTTTGAAACATATATGTTTATAAAACAATTTATTTTTAAGCTATATACAAATATATATATATATATATATACTTTAGCTTTTCGAGCACTAATGATAAAGTATTGCGACCGTATTAAAATTCTAACCCAAGATGTTGATGGATGTCAACGTTTGATGACCTCCCCGAATCCTAAAATTGGTTTTTACAATGCCGTCTATCTGTAGGTCTATCTAACCCTAAAATTAAGAATAGTTTAATAAAGAGAGAAAGTAAAAAAAGTCGATATTCTCAAAATTGGCTCTAACGATTGAGATTAAAATTCTTATCTACGCGTTGATTAAGATTAAAATAAAGTGTATATATTAAATTACCATGAAAATGAGTTTTAAGGTACTTTACAGAAGCGGAAATTTCCGCATTTCCACAATTATTTGAGTTACTAAATAACTTATTATTGAAAAACTGTATTACTATTAAAAATAAGAAAACTTTAATTTGAGATATATCTTTATAAAACCAAAAGTTTTTGAGATATTTGCAGATATATTAATATAATTTTGTGAGCTTTAGTTGTGAAAAGATACTACTTAAGTTTTAACGCGAAAATTCTCTAATGCCATAGACAGAGTAAGTATCTCAAAAACTTTAAGTTCTTCTTCCTTTAATCTCTTAGGGGAAATGTTTACACAGCAATGATATATCTCTATCATTTTTGACTCAATAGTCAATATTAATCATATTTATTGGTCTAAATTTATAAATGAGGAGTTTAATAGCAATGCGATAACCATAAGATATGCAATTCCTAATTAAATGTTGAACATTTTAATTGGAAGTCGAAATTTTAATTCGAAGTTTTGACCCTTGTGGGCCCAATATCGATCTTTTTTATTGGTTCAAGTATACAGATGAGGACTTTAATTCCTTAAAAATAAAATTTTAAAATTCAAAACTGTTAATAAAAAAAGTTTTACGTAAGTATAGCGCAATTTTTGCTCGTATTTTCTAGTGTATATTATTTCGTTTCATATATATTACAAGTTTTGAGTAAATATCTCCATTTTAAACAATGGAATGAAAAAGTACATGTGGAGTTCCGTACTATTTTTTCTATAAATCTCTCCCTTTTGAAATATTACTTACTCCTTACTTGACATTATCTAGAATGTTTTCTAAAATGTCACGTACTGTACATAATAATAAAACTGAAATCAAATTCAACAAAATAACCACAATTATACATCCCTTCTAATTATCTTAACTACATAACGATGGTCATAAAGCGATTAGCGTTTTAATTTAATATTATAAGTTAAATTAATTTTTGGCAGCTCTATTTGGTGTTAGATCAAGAAATCGTAATGCAATGAAATAATTGTACTCAATGCAATTGTTTGGGAATAGACCCAGACCTTCTAATTCTTAACACTTGTATCACATTTTAATTTTAGTTTGGATTCAGATAAACACTTTTTTCAAATAGATTTAAATGTACTGGTGCAGACTTTCAAATTCCTATACATATTATACTTTATTTTAGCACCGTGTCTTCTACCTGTTCGGGTCATACACATCTCAAACTTACAGCTCTTAAGATTTACGAAACAAAATAAAGTATATACATTGTCATGAAAATATAACGGGGAAAAAAGCACTTTTAATTTCACCAAAGAGCATATATTAAATAATAGAAACTCTTAGAGAGACATATTATTTGCTATGTGCATTTTAAACTTTACATTTTACAGAGACATATAAGCTTACAAATTCTAATTCGTACTATAAAAAACTTCTGAAACATAATATTTTTGATCCTATAATTTCTAATATATGATATCAAGAATATCAATATATTTCAATATTAATTTAAAGATAATTATTTAACATATTATATACTGCACTTAGGACAAACGTCGGTTTATTTCCATCTAAAAATTAATTTGTATACGACCTATTTGTTTATATTTTTAAATAAATCATTTTCCTTTAGTTAAGTAAGTTTAATTTTGAATATAAATGTTTATATTTTAATACATAACTTTGGGATCCATATATATACGTATATATCTAAATGTTTATATTTTAATAAATAACGCAAGGATCCATATATATATATGTATAAATGTTTATATTTAAAAAAATAACGTAGTGATCCATATATATATATAACAAACTACTAGCATAAACAGCATGACTGTGTTTAATAGAGATACGACTTCAATATATGTCAACGAACCGCTGTTAAGTACTGTGAAACAAAAAGCAGTGATAAAGGTCACATGACCTATATAACAGTGTTTCCTATTAGGAAAAAAACCAATCGAAACATGAATACCTAAACTTATTCAATGAGAATATATACTTAAATTATAAATATCTTACTTTTATTAAAACAAGCATAAGAATTGTGTAACAACATATTTTTATCAGCAAACATATTGTAATGGTTTTATGATTTGATCAAAAGGTGGAAAATACATTTTTATATGTGTACACTAGATACAATTCTTTCCTCGCCATCAGCATTATATTGCTAGTTTTCCAACTGCTCACAAAGTGTATGGACGTTATTATCTAAAGTGGTAAACATTTCTTCCATCAAACTAGAAATCAGCTATGTGTGAAACAGTTAGATAAACACAAACAATATAACCCATCAAGAGTGAAATACATGGGCTGTATAGTAAACACCATTATATAAATTAAATTATTTTTTCTTTGATACTTAAAAAAAAGGAAATTGAATAGAGTATAGTTTTAAAATGAAAGTATCTTATTTAAAAAATAAAGTTCCTATCAGATACCAATAATAAATAATACCTTTAGTAATAAGAGACTGGTATTGTTCAGTTAGAGAAATTTATTGCAACTAATTGTTACTTTGGGTGTGATACATATTGCAAAACATTAATATTTTTATGATGGAATGTTAAAAATGACATCTCTGTATTTGTCCAATTCAATACTTTCTTGGTAGAAAATATTTTTATTTACTTTATATACGAGTTTGTATATTTTTCTATTGTTTGACGAGTATTATTAATCCTATACTTCATTTTCATTCCTCTATGTTATATCTTTGAATAGTGCTCCTTTTATCTAGGTTCTCTATGCCTCGAAATTGAATTGTTTTGTTTTGTGATTTTGATTATTATTGTTGAGGTTTAGTTCTGTTTGTTTGGTTGTTTCATATCTTACATTAACCTTCCCCACTCTTGGAGGCAACAAGACCATACCTGGACCACTATACGTTTGTTGTTTTCCCGCCAAGTGTCGCTGGCGTGGTGTTTTTATCTTTGTTGATTTAATTGTGCCGTGCACGGAGACTCAATTCAAGACAGAAGTGATAAGGTTCCGTGAACCTTCACCCAGAAGTGGTCTAGTTTTTTATTCGTGTGTGTTGTTGAAGAGGACTGCGCCAGGACACTGCCAGTCATACCACATAAAGTGAAGGTGAGTTGCCTCTATCCATTTCCTTTCCACCATACAGTCCATTTGTCCGTGTTCGTAACACTGGTCCTCCAGAGGCTTCTGTCGTTTTCATTCAATTGTAAATTATACTACACAATACGTTTTAATTAGGACATATATATGATTGACATTATTTTAGTATTTTATTGAAAACATTATTTCCTTCAATAATGAATTTTTAAATCTCATTTTAAGGCTTATCAATAATTTATTATCTTAATTTACATCAGGATACTATTTTTAAAAGAAAATTACATTATTAAGTTCTAATATTTCATTTCTCTAAATTTTTCTATTATATAAATGTTTTGTCCATTCTTTAACATAGCTTGTATTTTATTTATATATTTGAGGTAGTTAACATGCACGTTCTGAAGCGACCGATTATATCAGCACATGGGAATTTCTACGAGCGAGAGCGAAAGGGCCTACTAATTTTGCTGGAAAAGGTATTTTCAAATACATTCTAACGATCTTTTACATGCCACAATCAACATGGCAGCTTTATTCCCCCTCAGCGTACAACCCGAATGATTAGTCAGACACAGTGATAAAAAAAACACTTCCTGGCGAAGGAAGTTGTGCTGCGGATTTTTATCACTCAAGAAAAATCCACCGATCCCAGCCTGGGTTTGAACCCATGAACATTGAACATAGCTTATAAAATAATAATTATGGTTAAGACTTAGATAAAAACTTAAGACTTGCAATATAAAGTGAAAAGATATAGTACACTGATGAATTAATAAAATGTTAAAAATGATTAAAAAGGTTGAAATTGATATACTTTAATGTTAAAAAAATCTGTTTAACCGTGCCTTCAACAAGCATAAATATGTCATGATAAGTTTAACAAGTATCAATAACATCATCAACAAAAATTATTAGATCATAAGTTTACGACAAGTCAAAAAGATAACATATACAACATATTAAAATACAATTAAAATAGCTAAAACAAAAACTGAGGATAACACATAGTTTACATTCCAACACTGATGTTGAACAGTTAGATGCAATTAACCTCGTAGGTATAGCGTCTTTCAAAGTGATACAAAATAATGAAATTGTAAGGTCTTGTACTGTGATTAGAACTTTGGTAATTAATATAAGTTTAAGTATAGAATCTAAGTCTTATTCTTGTTTAGTCCCATTACTCCTTTTAGCAGGTGATCGGTGTTTAAAAGAAAGCCGATTCAATTCTTGCCGACATGTCTCGGTACGACTATACCATAATCATGGCCTCTGTAAAATGAGATTAAAGACTATTAGGAAGACTGCAAATAGTGAAAAACCAAAAAAATAATGCTGTCCTAAAACTTAAAAAAACAACCCCAAATAGGTAAACAAACAAACTTACCAAAGTCGTTATACGGGAACACAAGGTAATGTTACGACTGATAAATTGAGACTAATCAGAGTGTGGTTTAAACAGATGGATATGTGGGAAAACAAAAGACTAATGAAATAACACCATGGCAGCGAGAGTTTACACGATCACGGTGTAAACTGATGGTTAGGGAAATAGATATTGAGATAATGACTGTGAAATAATGAGTAGAACAAAGATGGATAGATTAATGGAAGGGCAAAAAATGAGGGACTGGTAAACAAATCTCCTCGACTCCGGCTCGATCGGGTCATTGACTACGCTGGAGCGAAGAGCAGGATAATAAAGGTTAGAGGATTGTAATATTTTTAGGTAGATGTGTTAATGAGTTTACAAGAATTTGTTTGGATTGTTGTAGTTGTTCATTAATGATTGATTTATTTTGGAATAAAGCTGCTTATATGAAAAACTTTAATGCAGTGTTTAGTTTTGTGCCTTTGTGAGAAATGTGAAGGGGTATCATGGATTGTCTATTGGTTTGGGTTGATGGTTGGATGTTTTTAAATGATCTGCAAATTTTGATTTGGTCCTATTGTGTATGAAATCTAAAATATGTTATTTATAGCGGACTATAAAGTTTCTGCCAGTCTGGCCAATGTAGATACTATTACATTCACACGTAAGTTTGTAAATACCATTTTAGTTATATTTATCATTTATGTTTAAATTGCTATTGCTGAGATTTTTCTTTATTGTATTGTTGGTGGAAAAAGCAATGTTGGGATTGTACTTTTTAATAATGTTTGTGATGCGAAGGGTTTAGGGACCGGTGTAAGTGATTTTGACCCATTTATCCTTTTTCCTAGAACAGTTTTGGTTATCATTAGTAAGGATAGTTGAGAAGTTATGCGATCTTATTTTTTTAAAATGATTTTGTAGATGAGGGAGTGAGAGTATCCGTTGTTGGTGGCTATTAATTTAATAGTGTTGATCTCAGTTCTATAGTTGGATATACTGAGTGGGATATTTAATAACCAGTGAACTAAACTATTGAAGGCGGCGAGTCTGTGAGAGATGGGATGCTTAGAATATTTAGGAATGATGGCATCGGTGTGGGTAGGTTTCCTGTATGTTTTATAATCTAATTGGTTATTCAAATTTTTAGAGATATTGAGGTCGAGATAAATGATATTGCCATTGTTTTCATTCTCGATAGTGAAAGATAGATTCGGATGAATGTTGTTGACCAATGTGGAAATATCAGAGAGATTAGGGTTGTTGTCGTATAAAATTAAGATGTCGTCCACATATCTACAATAAAATTTAATGGTTAATAAATTGTTTAGGTTATTAAAAATGATTGGATCATATTTTTTTAAGAATATTTCTGACATAATACATAAAATAGGGGAACCCATTGCAAGTCCATCGTTTTGAGAATAAAATTTATCATTGAATTGGAAATAGTTTTGATCTGTAACTATTTGAACTAGATTGGAGAGTAGATCGATGTACTATTTAGTGAAATCCGAACAAGTTAAAGAATATTTGATGATGTTAATGGTTTCAAAAACTGGAACTTTGGGGTAAAGTTTGGAAATATCAAGTGACATAAATTTAGTGTTTTTATTGATGGAAATAGAATTGAGTTTTTTAGTTAAGTGAATAGAGCTTTCAATATTGAATTTGTTAGGGAGTTTGAGGCTATCAGATAATACTTTTGCTTTTAACTCTTATTTTAAAGGGTTAGTTTGACAGCCATATAATATGTGGGTGTCCCACCTATATTTTAAATTAATACCAATCAAATTTGAAACACATACACAAATACACATACACAAATAGGAGCTTACACGATGGGTTTTTTCCTCATCGCAAAGGGGCAGTGTTGTCAAAATATCAAAGGTAATTTTTGGCGTCTTAGGATATTTAAGGCAATGTGGATAAAAAAAAATATTATTTTACGCATGCTATGCATTTCATGTTTCAAGGGTCATAATTTTTTTCCGCGTATTATCATGTTTTAGGATTATAAACTTTTCAAAGATATTAAAATAAAAGTTTCAAAATGTACTGTTTGTTCTTGAAATATAAAAGTGAGAAAGATAAATATTGGATTAGCACCAGTTAAATATTTTCCACAATCGTATGTTAAACATAATTTAAAATTATTTCTAATGCGATTTCCCACTTATTTTATTATATTTCAGGAATTCAATGATAAACTAAATAACCTGCATTGCCTGTGGACTAAATGTCAAGGCAATACAGTTTTTTTTTGTTCCGGGTATTTTACAAAATCAACTATCCTTTTTTGAAAAAATGCAAATAGTTTTGTTTTGTTTTTCTAGATTATATGTTATGTATACTTGCTTCATAAATGTAATTACATTTTTTGTGTTGGTGTGAATGGTGTGAGACAAATAACTGGGAGACCCTCAAACTATGTTTACCCAGCTCTCCACTTCAGCTAGGGGTGAATCTGACCCCTGCTCAACATTACCAGGATACCGGACGCCTAAGACCTCGAGCTTTTATTTGCTTGACAGCTTTGAGTGAGCCAGTCAATATCCATTAGGTGTTAGAACAACATTATCTTTGGATAGTGAAATAAAAATACCAATTACTTAAATTTAAAAACACATCAAACATGTGAGACAAAAGAATTTATGTTTTAAACCACTAAACAACCAAGTATTGTAAAACACATCTTTTTACATTATTTTATAATTTTTATTTATCATTAAAATACAAAACTCGTTGAAGATTAATAGCCTAGTTTCAAATTGGAGAAGAGAATTCAACCTGAGAATTGACTCCAAAATTGTTTTATCTATTTAAAAAAAGGTTAAAAATATCAACTTTTCTCACGTCTATAAAACCGTTAGTGGATTTCTTTAGACTCTTTGGTGTTGCTTCTTTTACAATTGTGAAACATGATTATTTCGAAAAGCCGAGGCAAGTCACCAAATCACTATTGGTGTATAGTTTCGTAGCGATGGTTGCCATTATAGGTTTAGAAATGTATGGCAACTACGTTTACCTATCAATCAACCATGGTAACTTAGTCGATTTGGCTGGATTAAAATTAAAATACATTGTTTAAGTTTATTTAATTAAACATGATTGATGAGCTTGATCCAGTGATACAGCTGCTGGAGTTCTCCAGACTCATAAACTCCAGACTCATAAAGCATGCTCTAATGCACCCTGAAGGGGTGCACGGGAGCAAATTCCAACACGTACCGACAAATTGGTCACACCGTGTGGTTTTCGGGTAATTCACTGACGGGTTGTCGCATTTCACGAAGTTACTGGAACAAATAAAAGCATATTATTAATTAATATTATTTGGGTAAAAGAAAAATTTTGGGAACCGACTAAGAGGTTTTTAGAGTTACGTGCGGAGACACTA
>CABFWB010000059.1:39666-70590 GCA_902151455.1 Timema bartmani
AGATTGAACAATCTTAACTAGGTAGAAGGGAAGGTTCAAGGAGAGGAGTTTGAAAAGGAGACCTTCGTGCCAAACACGGTCGAAGGCCTTTGCCACGTCGAGAAAGACAGCACCAGTCAGCCTGTTGATGTTGAAGTTCCTCGTGACCTGCTCCACGAGCCGAACAAGTTGATGAGACGTAGCGTGTCCCGCCCGAAAGCCGAACTGCTCGTCCACCAAGATGCCCGCCTCACGAGGTTGTAAAAGCGTCTCAAACAGTTTCCTTTAGATATCCAACGGACTTCGGTGTGAAATAATTAACGTTCAAAGTCTTCATCATTCTCAGCACAGAGCTCCCGGAATAGTCGATCATTGAGCGCATGTGCTTTAATTTTATTCACTGCTGTAATAAAAGTGTGTAATGAATTGTGTAGGCGTCCACTGAGACTTTTTGTAACCAGATGTTGGCGATGAATAACACAGTGAGTGGTAAAGATATATGGCAATGATTTTTTCAAGTAAGCTACACACCCACGGTAGCGACCAGACATTGATGGTGCTCCATCAGTTTCACAAGCAAGTATGTTAGTAAGTCGAATTTCCTTTTCTTTGAAAAACTCCTCAACAATATGAAATATTGACTTTTTTTAGTATCTGTGTTTAATTGCCTTGCAAATAACAACTCTTGAGCCCAAATCTAATCTTTTATAAAACGCACATAAGCGAGAAGTAAAGATTCATTTCTTGGCAAAGTTAACTCGTCCACCTGTAATGCAATTTATGTTGTACTTAGTGTGTTGTAACTGAATTTTGATGATAGTAATCATCTTAATTATATCATGTAGTGACTTGTGCAAAACAGTATTCAGAACCTCACTAACCGCTGGAAGGACGAGTTCTTCACCAATTGTATGGGGCTTTCCAGACTTAGCAATCAAGAATGAAATGTTGTATGATGCACGAAAACTATCAGTTTGTTGTTGTGAACTATTGTGAATAATGTTTAACAATGTTGGCCGCTTTTGAAACTTTTCACGAAGTGATTAAAAAAAAATTAAGTTCTTATCTGCCTTGTCAGGATGTGCCTTCTTTAAATGTTCAATGAGTCTGGAAAGCTTCATGGCCTCATTATAAAATACCTTTTCACATAACAGGCACATTGGCAGCTGCTGGTTTGTTGATGCAGGTATAAATCCACACTTAAGATATTCCAAACTATATTGTCTACATTTATTTTTTGATATTTCTGCTTCTGCCATTTCTATTCTAAAAAAAATCGATTGTAGGTCTATATTTAAAAAAGTGATTTTCTGTTGCTTCCTTCAGAAATGTACAGCCATAACATTAAATTTTGTTTCAATAATATATGTATGAAAGATTATTAACGTGAAAAAAAAGATTAATTTTGAATTACATTTATTTTCGTTTTTTATATACTTTTTTAAAATGATTTTTCTGCACAGTTATTTATGTACACATTTGTTAAGTTAATATTAGTAAAAAAAATTGAGCTCTAGATTAGGTATTGCTACTAAATTTAATATTAAATTTTTTATATCCCCATCTCCATTAAAACCTTTAATATTGAGTAGGCTGCAACAAAAATAACACGTTAGTAGCTTCTTATCTCGATTCATAATCAACGTGTTGACTAATTGAAAACACAGGAAAATAAGTATCACACCCAATACTATTTTGTTCAGGACTTACTAGTAAGATCTTGAGGAGACAACAAAGAAACAAGAACACAGCATGACACTTTCTCAAAATGTTATATACTTGTTTGAATAGCTCTGGTGTTGTGGCCTCAAGAAGGGAGGGAGAACGTGTGACGTAGTCTCGGGGAGGGGGTGAGAACGCATGATGTGGCCTAGAGAATGGAGGGTATACGCGCAACATGACCTTGGAAAGGGAAGAAGAAACTTGAAGAAAGGAAGGTATTTTGCCGGTCAGTCAAATATAAATAAACAACACACTCGGAAAATACCAGCTTGAGTTCCCCTCTACCACTCTTTTACCTCTTAGCGCCCCCTTGCAACTTAGCGCCCCCCTGTACACTCTCACGCCCACTTTGGGAACCACTGCTTTAAAGTCACATGGCTGACTCACTAACTGACATTCATATTTACCCACTTCCAGATGAGCTAGAAACTTGAAATTTGGCAAACTTATAGCTTCTAGCCTGTAACCAACTGGAAAATTCCAAAAAGTTAAATAATTTTTATTTTTAACCCCCGAAAAAGACTCAAAATGGCAGAAAACTTTTAAAGTCAGTGCGGACCTTTCTTTGGAAGCCTCTTGTAGCTAAACGGTAAGACCTATCAAAAAATTGATAAATATATATTTGAACAAAAAAAGTGAAACAAACATGATGAATGCCATTGTTGAAGTTTGTGGGCAGTAAAACATAAACTTCATGGACCAATTTAAGAATCAAACATATACAGTTGAACTTTCTTAAGGTGCAGCCGAACTGAGCGCGAGTAATTTTACAGTTTTTATAGCATTAAATTTGTTTGGCCAAAATTAATCAAATATTTCTCCAGTAGCAACATGGAGTTTAGTTTTATTCACATGCTGATATCAACAGTTGTTGATTATCTGTCAAGGGTTTTCTTGAATTTTGTCAAAACATTTTCTCTTTGTTTAAAAAGTTTTGACAAAATTCCAGGACATCCTTGACAGATAATCAACAACTGTTGATATCAGCATGTGAAGAAAACTAAACTCCATGTTACTACTGGAGAAATATTTGATTAATTTTGGCCAGACAAATTTAATGCTATAAAAACTGTAAAATTACTTGCGATCCGTTCGGCCGCACCTTAAAGATTTACTTGAATGCTGTGTTTTTGAAATACAATCTTAAAAACTTATGGTTGGTATCATATTGAATATATTGCACCTGAGTTAACATTTAAGTTACCAATTATAGTGTATATTCATTCTAGTTCGTTGTTAAATATGTAATAAATTCATACAAATATTGTATTCGTATGTTTTTACGTTTGCATGGATTACTAACAATTATTATTAATTTTGAACAAGTACACATTATTAACTATCTAACATTTTGAATGTCACTTAATTTTGTTTGCATAAATAACTTTCATTTTTCTGAAAGTATTAATAAAGGATAAATCAAACATGTTTGCATTTTTCAAAATGTTATTTGATTGTAATATAAATTAATTTATTAAAATCCGATATGGTGACCGCATAGTCTATGGTGCTACTCTAGCTATAGACTATAGTGCCAATGATGGGTGTATCGTGGTTTGATCCCGGTTGGGTGTACTAAGGGTAGTTTTCCCTAAATGGTTCTCCTCTCTCTCTCTCTCTCTATCTTCACGAAAATTCGAGAACACCTTCTCTTAATTCAACCTTATCCTTTGCCCATAAGTGCAATTGTTTTATTAGTGTACAGCCCGAATTAGTAGTAAAACGCAGTGCTACACCATCCAATATTTATTTTAATATTAAAGTGGTCTATATTATGAAGGTGTTTTGAAAGCTTCCTTATTGATTGATAAACAATTACCATAATAAAAAATAATTTGTGGTAGATTACGATAATGAAAATTCATAAAAACAGTAAATCAATAACACTCTGAAATTTGTATAATTAACTATTATTGAGTATCTTCAAGAGGAATTCAAAGGCTGGAAATACTGCAAAAGGGTTCTAGTCTGGATATGTTGGAAATAACAGAGTTTTTGACAGTTATCAAACCATTAGTGTATTTATCTGAATGTTTTGGTCTTGCTCCATTTACAATTATAAAAATAAATGGTTTTGAAAGAGTTAATCAATGCTCTAGGCTATATTTAGTGTATAGCCTCTTTGCAACAATATGTGTTATTGGATCTGGGCTATGGGCAACTTCGTACTCTTTATCACTTATTGATAAAACATCGGTTATGGCTGGAATTATGATAACCAGGGTGTCTTTATTTGCAAATATTTCTATTTACTTCTCAAGATTTGTTTATAAGCGAAGGATGAATTTATTGATAGCTAAAATAGATTCTTTTAACAATACATTATCAATCTATCCCTGTCTATACAAACAAATGTTTTTATTCAACATTGGTTTGGTTTTTATTATGATTCCTTTACCAGTAGTAAAACTGATTTGGTCGTTTATTTTATATGAATATTCTTTTTCGGAATATATTATGCGTTTGGGTGACACATTGGCTAATGTTTTTGTTTCGTTAGTTGAATATCTATTTTTTAACTTGATTCTCCTAATCAGAATGCAATTTTCTTCTGTAAATTCAGATATATTTCAAGCTCTAAATAGTTTTATTAAAAGAGAAACAGCATCAAACGAAGCCGAGATCAACTCTACACATGGAACAAAAGAATTATTATTGTTTGAACAAATTCCTTCGATTCATGAGCCAAAATATTCCAGTAATGATGTTGAACATATATTTAAATTGCGCAAACAATACGATGAGATATGTGATATATTAGAAGTGATAAATCAGATGTTTTCTCTAGAACTACTTGCTTTCATTGCATATCATTTTGTTGGGCTGACATCTTTAGCATACACGTTTGCCTACATTATATTAAGGCAAGATATATCAGATCTTTTTTGGAATCCAACATATGATGATCTATATTTTTGGCCTTTATGGCAAATTGGACATATTCTTACAGTTGTTCTTGTATGTGATGCTGTAAGCTTACAAGTAAGTAGCATTTCCATCATTTGTAGTGATTATAATCCTAGATTCCAGTATTATGAATACTATTACAAAATTATGCATATTTAAAACAGTTTTTTTTTTACCAAAATGTCTTGTATTTGACTATTATTAGGTTCATTTAAACGTATATATACTATTAAAATTAATTCAAATTACCTGAAAACAATTTCAAAGCAGATTTTAATTATTTAATTTCAGAATACCTATTTATAGTCATAAAATCAAGTATAAATAAGAAGTTTAAGCTTGTTAATTTTTTTCATCTTTCCTGTGAATATAAACAGTGACTCACCTAAATATCCAAAGTCAAGAAAAAATACAATAAAAAATTAGTAGCCAAGTTCAATTTATAATATGTATTGTATGTTTAGTATACATCCAATTTTAAATACATATTTTGTAATCAAAATTTAAAGAATATAATGTGAATACAGTATTTTATAAATGAGTAGTGATACCCAGAGTTCCAAAATTTATCTGTGAATCAGTGAATCTAGAACAGGGTCAACTCAGCCTCTTGAGGACAAAATGAGGAACTACTTGAATAAGGAAATAACAGATCTGGTTAAAAAACTGAGATTAATGGCTGGAGGGCTCATGCTGACCATATACTCCTCTATCCATAAATTTTGGCATTGGTTTTAAAAGTGGTTGTGGCAGCTTACGCCCTCATGACATGGAATAATAATAATATCTCTGTTTTTATAATGAGTATAGCTATATCATGTTTAAGCAAGTATAAATCTATAGAAGTGCAAAACATTAGTACCATAATAATACAAGTATACGAGACTTCTTAGAATCTAGATTTATTTTAGTGTTTATCATTTTTAAAATAGTTTCAAATTGATTTCAATTATATTTAGAACAAAGGTTTTTTTAAAATTACAAGATTTACAAAATTATAATTTAAACTCCATATATAAATATAATTTTATATTAGAATCACCATCAAAAAAATCAAATACAATTAAATTTAATAATATTACTAAAGCATAGTAAATAAAACATATCAGTTTATTCTTAGTAATAAAATCATTACTGACATGTACATTGTTTTGTTCCAGGGCAAATACATTTCAGTTCTAACCAACAAGTTTCTAAATCTAAATATAAATGAAGACATTAAAAATGAGGTAAATATTTTTTCACCTACTTAATAAATTAGCTTACTTATATATATATGTGTATATATACATATATATGTATATATATAAACCTTTAAAATTTTAAACATAATATACCTAACATTAATTAACAGGTTTCCAAATTACAATTCTTGCTATGACATAAAATACAGCTATAAAATAGTTTGATAAAAAAACATCAAACATCTAATTTGCTTTCCAAACTAATAATTTTAAATTCGTACATAATATGCTTATGTATATATATATATATATACATACAAACAATTAAAACTTAGGTATACTAGAAATTTGACTATTTAAAATATCAGTTATCAAACAAATACACTAAAGTCCCTATATTATTCGGTTGGTGCAGCGATGAACAGGCACATTTAAAGATTTGTCATGAATGTGCAGTATATTAAGTCAGGGGATAGCTACAGAGTGAAATGTCCAGTGAGGTGAGTATTGTTAATCCTAGACAGGAGATCCCAATTTGTGAAACGTGAAACTTAGACTAATACTCGTGGGTATCGTATATATTAATAGCAATCTATTTGCAATCTTCCTAGTTATTAATTCAATTCAATTATTTTTTATCTAATTTTGTGATGTAAGATTCTAACTATTTATTATTTTTAGTAATTTTAGACAACTATATACAACTAGATACAAGTTATATTAATTTTACAATGATTGTATGGTAACTGTACAACATAAAATATAATAACATGCCTTTAATACTCTAGTTTAAAAGTAAATTGACCTAATAAAGTATGGTAAATTAAAAATTTTTGATTTCACTACTAAAGTTATAATTCATATCAGATGTCCAAATTATTTTTTAAGGGTGTGCGAAGTCCACTTTTTAAATGCGAAGTAAACTCGAATCGAATATATGATATATTCTTCAAGTCTAATCAAAATTTGAATAATTGTTGTATTAATAGTTGTTTTACACTTGAAAAATATTATATTTTGATTAGTTATATAATTTAACTCACTAAAAATTATTTGGAAAATGTTTCACTATACAATTTTTCGTAAAATTAAGTTTTATTCTGATAAACCAAGTCAATATCAACACTTATAATTCAATTACTTAAGATTTTTTTTATGTTGATATTGTATTGTACTGTGAATAGCAGCTTAGAATGGCAATAGGAGAACCTAATGGCAAAGATTTGTACTTGTCGAAGAAGGCATTTTTTCGTAGCTAAGTAGAAATTGATGTTTATTTCGATGACAATTCCAATTCGAAGTTTCCAAGCTTCGCACACCCTTACTATTTTTACTTTCTTTCAACACCTCAGAGAGAAATTATTGTGATCGCCAAAAAAAAGTCGAACTCGAGGTTTTGATACATGTCGACGTTTCATTTCCTCATGAAGCCAAAAACGTGGTTTTAGCTATGCTATCTGTCTGTATTTCAGGCTAGAGCCTAATTATTCTACCGATTTAGCTAAAACATGGTGTCTGGGGTTTACGTAAGGTCTCTATCCTCCTCCCCCCCCCCCAGAGGAGTTTTTGGAATTATATATCCAACCCTAAATTAAGGGTAGTTTACTTAAGGGCAAAAAAAGAATAAATTAGTTTTTTTCAAAATTCGTTCTAACGATTTTGATTAAATCTTTTATATATACACTTTTTATTGTTATTAGACACAATATGACAACTCTCATTTTATAATGAAAATGAATTTGAGGGTAATTTACATAGAGGGAATTTTTCCAACTTTCATAATTTTCCCGTAACTATTAGAGATGTGAAATAACTTATCTTTGTAAAGTTGTAGCACTATTAAAGATACAAATATTTTATTTGAAATATATTTTTATCGAACCTATAGTTTCTGAGCTATAAGCAAAGACATATTCTTTTTAATTCAAGCCTTTGAAATTCAATGTTATTCTTATGGTCTTTGGTGGACAGAGATATTTTTCTTTTCTCAATTTTTCTGTAACAGTGTTTCTAGTTCCTTATGCCATAGAGTAAGTAAGTAACAGTGTGTATTATTTTATTTATGGACTTTGGTGTAGTATTTCTATTACAGTATATAGAACCATTATTTAGCTTAACATAATTTACGAGTTTTTTGTAATTATTTATTTTTGTAAATCAAATTGGTAGAAAGACTGTATGGTGCATCGTATCATTTATTATAAATTATAAATACAAAGAGTAATTAATTATTTTAACACTTGTAAATTAAATACAATTTTAATACAAAGCAAACTTTTCTCGGTGGATTGCACTCCAAGCTCAGTCCCATAAGCCACGCCATAGCTTGCTATCTTTTGGGTTAAATGACAAGTATTTATTTAAAGTTTATTATTTAACTAGTAATTAATTATTTAAAATTTTAGATTATTCTGTAATTTTTTTCAATTCGTTAGTAATATACAGCCCAATATTCAAAAGAACTCACATTTAATATGCATGTAAAACCTCCTCGAGGCAGAAATAAAATTATATTTGTTTTAGTATTTTATTTTAGCAGGCTGAGAATTTTTTGTCTACACCATATTACTTGAATTTTGTCATTTAAATTCCAGTTGAAGATATTCTCCCAGCAGCTACTGAATCGCAAAGTTCAATTCACAGCTTGTGGATTCTTTGTTTTAGACCGAACACTTCTTTATTCCGTAAGAACAATTTCCTAAATCATGAAATTACTTAGTTCCTAAAAGACAAATGAGATAACAATTATTCTATAAAATTAACTTATTACATACCACAAAGATGACGTAATCAAAACAAACTTTTTTTTTTCAGATTGTGGGTGCTGTGACTACTTACATGGTAATAATGATTCAGTTTCAACTCTCAGGAAATAAACAATATTAAAATATATACTTTTAAGGATTCTTTGTAAAATAATAAATAGTAATAGACTATAATCGACCGTTCATACATAAATTAAACAAAACTAAATGAAAAATTGTAATTTATGGATACCTTAAATATTAAATGCTTTTTTATATAGTTAAATCTTCAAGAAAGCTTTCCAACACATTCCTAACAAGTTAAATTAGTATATCTTTCTTGGGATTTTTAATTAAAATATTGGTGTAGCTATTTATTCAATTTTTGATCAAACTAATGTTTTATTGCTATTTTACACACCATTGGAAAACAAACACGACATTAACACCTTAAAACCTCAAAACCTGGAATTAAAATTAACCTATTTCATGGTAGAGAGCGCTTAAGTATATTATTATGGTCTCCAAAATTAACTTTTATAGCTTCAAATAGGAATATCAAGTTATTAAAATCTGAATATATATATTATATTTACTGAAACATTTAATTTCTAACATATAATCAAGGACATCATTTAGAGTAAAATTCTTACATTTCCTGAATTTGCACTCAGATAAGAGAAGAACTATCCAGCCCTAAAAATTGAATTTTCAGGAAGTTGGTCAATATGTCATAATTACGTTGACCAAAATAAATGCTATTCTATCAATGATAACTTTCTTTTGTAATTTTTTTATTGATTTCTGTGTTTTATGAGCATAGGTATTTTATTAAGGAATATGAAACTAGAAACACCTTATGTCCTCTGTATTGAATGTTGTAGTTGATATATAAAAATGTAATAAAATAAATTATGTTTAATTTTAGATTTACATTCATTAATGTTAATTATGTACATGTGACGAATGTTTACTCAATTATTAACTACTTAGTATTCTATTAAATATAATAGTAATTATTAAATCAGACACAATAAATTAAATTAAAAGTTTGTAACAATACAAGTCGTGTCCTTAAAAGGAAATCTATAATATATAAAAAGTTATTATGTTTGGTCATGATATTAGATTATTAACTAATAATTTGCAGATAATTAAAATATATTTAAATAAAATTACTATGATTTTGGTCACAATTAATTGGAGAATGTGTCGTCAAGAAACATTACTACACGTGATTGAATAATTTTCAATAATAATAAGGATTATTGATACCATTCTGATAAATGAGTAGCCAATATAGTTAAAATATTGGCCAATTATACTTAAGTTATTTACATATATGGCTTTCCTTTTAATTTTTGAATACAACCTCAAGTAAATTAATGAATAATAACAAAAATAATAATATTAATTATATATATATACAGGGTGTCTCACTCGCTACCAAACCCGGCATTTCTTTAATAATTTTAATATTGATGAAGATATTGCAACTAAATTTGAAGCGGACTTACCTCAATTTGTCAGAACTGTGATGACATCATAACATGTGCTGGAAGTGGCCAACATTTGCATCCAGACAGGATTGAACCCGGTGTACCATATTTTGAAATGTCCTTGCCAGTACTTTCGCTGTCGCTGCCTGAATTTCTTCAGCGATGTTTACTCTCAAGGCGTCTATGGTTCGTGACTTATTTTAGTAAATTCTAACTTTCAGATATACCTATAAAAACAATCAGCTGGGGTCAGATCAGGCGAGCGTGATGGCCAAAGTACCTTCGAAATGAGGCGGTCGCTGAAAAAGAAGTGAATTTTGGCCTTGCTCGCGTGTGATGTGTGGGATGTAGCTCCATCCTGCTGGAAATCTTCAACATTTTTTAAATCAATTGGACGACGAGGAACTCATCACTGGATATTTCCAGCAGGATGGAATGACATCCCACACATCACACGCCTGCATGGCACAAATTCAGTCCTTTTTCGGCGACAGCGTTATTTCGAAGGGACTTTGGCCATCGCGCTCGCCCGATATGACGCCACCTGATTATTTTTGTATGGGGATATCTGAAAGGTATAGTTTACCATAATAAGCCACGAACCATATATGCTTTGAAAGCAAACATCACTGAAGAAATTAAGGCAGTGACAGCGGAAGTACTGGCAAGGACGTTTCAAAATATTGTGCACCGGGTTCAATCCTGTATGGACGCAAAAGGTGGCCATTTGCAGCACATATTATGAGGTCATCACAGTTCTCACAAAATAATGTAAGTCCGCTTCAAATTTAGTTGCAATATCTTCATTAGTGTTAAAATTATTAAAGAAATGCCGGGTTCGGTAGCGAGAGGGACATCCTGTATATGCAATATATATGATTTTATTTGTGCACTACATCTTCATGCCTATTTGATATGTACGTATATCTACACTAAATAAATATGACTGGGGAAATTTTCATTCAAATAAAATGAAGGGCACATTTTAAAAAAGGAAGAAATTATCATTTTTTCTAAAATTAAATTAGTGCTGCCATTTGTTTGACAATCATAATACCTTTCTAATACACTTTAAATTATGGTTAAAAGAGGTCACTGTTATATTTAAATTAGTTGTTTGAAAAAAGTATTTGCTGGTGTCCTTAAATTATGGCTACGTGGAGCCGACCCGCACCACACCGCACCCTATTTCTAGCAAGTGGCTACACAAGCCGCACCGCACCGCACCACACCGCACTTTATTAAACCAACCATAATATTATTGTAGATAAAAAAGAAAACAATTTTTATATTCTTTAGAGAGTGAGTTCAATTAAAAAATAAGTTTGTATTTTTATTTCTACTTGCATAGGTTTTCACCTATTTCATAAAATTAAGTTAGCTATTAATTAAGAAAAATAAAGTTTTAAATTAGCTAATAATTAAGAAGAAGAATGTTTGTTGTTCAATAAGCTGTTGTATTTAATATTGTTTATCTTGTATGTACAGTATCACACGTGCAACAGCTGTGAAAGAAATGCCTAGTTTTACAAGTGGTGACACTGACTGCCAATCACTGTGAATAATCACTGGTATAAATCACTGCTCTTTTAAAATCAAGGTCACTGTGATCACCGATATCGTAAAATCACTGTTTCGCTCATCACTACAGTGCTTATGGGTTAGCATGAAAACAAAGTTCGGAATTTCTTGAACATTAATTTCTGGTGGTAGATGGCTACACGGTCCGCACCGCATCGCAAAAGTGCGGAGCAACGCTCTCTCGACGATTCGTCCGCGCCGGTGCGGTGCGGACTCTTGTAGCCACTTGCATTTAAAAACACGACTGGCATTCCACCGGAAAAATGCGGTGCGGTGCGGTTCCGTGTAGCTGGACCTTTATGGGGTTTGAGATGTAAAAGTAGTCGTTCTAGAAAATGTGTGTATTGTGCCTCCCTCTCCCCTCTTTTTACCTGTACTCTTCAGATATATAATTATTTGCGACGATAGAGGTGGAAACCTTTTTGAAAACAAATACAATAAGCATACCCAACCATGATTCGAATCTTGACCTCATCACCGAATAGTTAGTTCTAACTAGATTTCTTATTTTTAGCATCCCGTCTTACTACCGTTTTGGGTTTTACTCTTGATGCATTAATTGAGCTAATAGTTTTAGGGATTAGGAAGGTTATATTTAGAGGAAATATACCCATATTTGCTAAGAGGGAAAGTGGAAAACCATTTTTAATAAACCCCCCCTCAGTACATCCGACCGAGATTCGAACCTCGATATCCCCATTATCAGCATTCTAGTCTTCTGCGAGAATAATGCATTAGATTACGTGGCGTCAGAAGCGGGTCCTCTGACTAGATATTTAGGTATTTAGATGTTAGGTGTTTAGGTATTAGGTGTTTAGGTAATTCAAATGATTATTTAAAATCTTAGTTAAAGCTAAATAAGATTGGGTAAACTTATGTATTCATAAAAAATAATGGGTTTTAAAATAAAACTCTAATAAAATTAATTAAAATACGCAGGAAATTCCATATAATAGATTTTTAAAACATAGTGTATAGAATTAAAAATTAAAATTTCTTTGATTATACTTGGCACTGGATACACTAAATACATGTTTATGTTGTATTTTAAATGGAAGTAGAAACGAAATGTTGAATGAGGTTAAAGCTTTTTAATTGGTTAAATAATTGACATATATATTTGTACTAGTAAATTATTTTAATTTTATGTAATGTTAAATATGTATGGAAATTCCAATTTGTAAACCAATATTGACTATTGTAATTATAAACTAAAGAAAAAAAATCGTAATTTTTCTTAAAATACTGACCCAAATTGATTCATTTTTTTCAAGAAAATGTTTTAACAACTAAACACTTATCCTAATTATTATGACTATAGGTGTATGTTTACGAACGATAATTAGCATTCCTTTGAAACGAAAGCCATTACTTTATTAAACACAATGTTTTAATAAATTAATGTCAGCGCATGTCGTTAATCAAAAATATTCTGAAACTAGTGGATTGAAATTTTATTGAGTTTGGTCAAACGGAATTCAAAAACTTCATAGATAACATTGTGTTTTCTTATAAAATGTTGGATACATCAGAATTTCTGTCTTCCATCAAGCCAATATTTTATTTATATAGATTCTTTGGTCTAGCACCATTTACAATTGTTAAACTAAATGGTTTTGAAAAGGTTGCTCAATGTACCTGGCTGCATTTGGTGTATAATCTCTTTTCATTGATTGTACTTATTGGGTTTGAGCTATGGACAGTCTTAACTTAGTCATCAATCAAAGATAATACACTATTTCTCGGTTCTGGGTTTACTAGAGTCATGGCTTTATTTTACAAATATTTGTATTCATCTCTCTAGTTCTTCTCGTAGGCGAAGAATGGATTTGTTATTTACCAAAATATACTCATTTAAAAATGCGTTATTGGATCATAATCGTATATATAGAAACATATTAATTTACAACATCTCTGGCATTATTATAATCTCAATCTCACATATATTATATGTTGATTTGTTTTTCAACTTGGATCGTTCTTTGAATAAAAATGTATTACCTGTTGGTGACACAATGCTCTCTTCTATTATTTCATTAGTAGAATGTCAATTCATCTCTTTGATACTTTTAATAAGTGTACAGTTTTCATTGTTCATTTCAGAAATTGATCAAGCTCTAATAAGTTTAAAGGCTAATGGATGTACTTCAAATCAGGAAAGAATTGAAGCTACACAAAATATGGATAATTTATTTCAATTTGAACACACTACTTCGATCATTCATGAACTAAACTCTTCCTATATTGGTATTGAAGAAATCATCAAATTTCGCAATATTTATGACGAGATATGTGACATAATAGAGATTACAAATCAGATGTTTTCTTTAGAGCTACTTCTATATATTAGATGCCATTTTTTTGGTCTAACATATTTAGCGTATACCTTTGCCATCACTCTATTAAGTCAGGGTATAACCAATTTTGATTAATGACAAGATTGAGTGTGAAATTATTTTGGATTGTTTGGAATGCAGGACATCTTGTGGCAGTTATACTAATAAGTGATTCAGTAAGTTCAAAAGTGACATTTTCATGAGTATTTATCAGTATTTATGTTTGTACAAAAATATAATCAAATAACGCGTTTTAGTGAAAATAGCCTTAACCTTGATGAATTTACCTTAAAATAGTAACATAAATTTATTTAATTATTTCAATTTAAGTTAATAAATTTTCACGTAAAAGTTAGTTGTTAAGGTCATTTGAAAATGATGTATTTCCATACATTTTAAATTTTATAGGATTTTGACTAAATTTTTGCTATGAAAAAATAAAACATCAAAAAAATTAGGTCCAAATTGGTAAATTTTTACCAAAATATGTTATATTGTAAAAATATATGATTAACGAAATACATATTTTAATATACATTTAATCTTTATAAATTAACTTAAGCAAATCAATAACTACTCAATAGATTTTATCAGCACCAGGCAATTGTTAGCATCCAAAATATGAATAGAGTTTAAATTTATTAAGGATTAATGTATTTCATTTATGACATCAAAATCATAATTTGACAATATTTTAAGGAAAAACTTATGTAAATGAACACATAATAAGATATTTGTAAACACAGGCACATTCTGAAATCAACACCCCTTTCTTATATAGTTTTAGATATAGCAAGAAATTAACCCCATTTATTAAGTATACTTCTTATTTGATCATGAAAATTAAAAATACTATGCTAAAAGTAAATTGATTCATTATTTCAATATTATATGCATTGAATTAATCACAAACTCAGGTTTCTTAACTTCTACTTTAAGGTCTAGCTAAGTAGATTTCATATCATAAAATAATAATTATGTTTTTAGTATACATATTTATTTACCAACACTTATTGCATGCTTTTAATTAGATGGAAATTGTAACCAAGCCTCTTAAATATTATCTGATTCTAAATTATTTGATAAATATTGTCCATGCAATAATTTTACTAAGACCAAATGTGTGTATTACAAAGCTCAAATTTGGATAGTTAATAAGAGTAGGGTTATACTAATTTGAATAAGTTGTTTCAAAATTATATGAATATAAAACTGTATTCAATATAGTTAACTTTTAAATTCTGTAAATGAAAGTTTTCAAATCTTGATTGACTACTTCAAACAGTATGTTTATATAAGAAAAGAAAGTTTTATAATTTTATTTTATTCAAATATTGTGTTTGAAACTAAAACAATTTTAGTATACCTAAACTAAATATAAAAATTATGGATGCTTCTGAGCTTCATATTATAAATTTAATAATTTTTACTGCAATCACAAAAATGCTCAATAGTTTTTTAAGGTCATTAAATTCTAGATTTATATTTTTTATTCGTCAACATACTGATTAGTATGATTACTCGATATAGACAATATTGAACATATCTTTATTGTAACTGAACTACGATCATAATATATTTTTCATAAATTTCAGGGCAAATCCACTGCAGCTATAGCTAGCAAATTACTGAACCAAAACATCAGTTATAACATTAAAAATGAGGTAAGTGCTGTGTATTTTTATAATAAATTGGGGAACGATCTTATATTGTTTATTTTTAATTTAAGTATAGATATTTAATTCCTATAAATGTTTTTGCAAATTTGTTTAGTATAATAATATTCATTACACGAAATATGTATTCATATTTAATTGTTAGTAAAGTAATTTATTATTTCTATATTTACAAATATATATATATAAGCTTTAAGACGGTAGTCGTAGTAAATAATATTTTCTCCTTAGAGCGTCCTTTACCTTAAAGTGGTACTGCTTGTTATTCCTACCATTAACAGAAATGTAATATAATTGTTCCACCTGTTTCTCAATAGTGTGTGGGGTTGTTGGGCAGAAAATGTGTATTTTGTTGAATAGAACAGAACAGATATAGAACAGAAAATCTTGATATCAGAATTAAATTCGAGGGAAAGTGTTCTGGCCCGTATAGTTTTAATAATTTCTCTCTCAAAACTTTCTTCCCGATGAACGTGTCAACACCTGGAACATTTGTCTAACCGTGGTGTACACCAACCATTTAGTTGTGGCAGTTTATTTATCCTACCATTATTTAAAACAGAATATATAATTTTTTCTTGAAACTTTAATATATTTCTGGCAATATTTCACCACTGTCAATCTCGTGAAAAGGTTCTTCTTGATGAAACAGAAAGACGGGAATGCATCTAATGGAGACCAAGAAAAGTTTACGATACTTCGTATGGTTCATATAACTACAGTTCTTTAAACTAGTGGTATTCAACTTTTGACGTGAATACGTCTTTAAATTTGCTACCATACGGGGGCAATCCAAAAAACCTAATGATTACAAAATCGGGGGATACAGTTTGGTGTTGTAGTTTCGAATCTTTCCTCTACATCCAAAATTAAATTATACCACTGGATAGCTAAAGGATCAAAGAATTAATTACGGTAAGCGAGAACAGTGACGCATCGCGCGTGGTGGAGGGGGAAGCACCACCATTTTGAGGTTATTTTGCTGCGTATCAAGATTTGCAATTAGTATAACTTTTGACTCGGAGAAGCTATGATGTTCGTTTGAGTTTTAATCGTCAGCTGTTACATAAACGTATTCACGTACAACACACGGCCGTGTCCATGACACAGCCACACCCCATTTTTTTGTTGTTATTATTATTATTATTATTATTATCACCACGTCTTACTACCCGCTCGGGCTATATGAACTTAGATAATGTGTAATGATAGAGTAATTGTGGGATGAAATGGAAGACCTACAGTTTAACGTGGGATCCGAACCATGGTAAAGGCCTGGCGCTCCACACATTCACAAGTTGTGATTAATAAAAGTATTGACAGAGGTAAAGGAAGGGTTTAGCAATCATATAAATCTGTGCTGGGACCGAGGTTTGAACCCCGGAGCCCCAGCACAAAAGTCTGACACCTTAACCTTAGACTGCCAGGTCACCTAACCTTTTTTTGTTCGCATACTACCAGATATAATTTATCTTCTATTTTGTATCCCCTAAGTGGTTTGTGTATAGTGCAAGTTCTACGTATTCCATAATCAAAATGTAAAATAAACAAAATCAACTACACTAAAAATCTTAACTCTCATGCTAAACTGGCTGCTGAAGATGGAAAGACCTGGGCTCGAATACTAATTGAGTCTACTGAGGATATTTCTAATTTTTTTCCCACTCTCCTTATAAGAAAATGGTGGTACTTTAGCTCTAAAATGCTTCCTTCCTTTATTCCTACCCCATTAAACTAATTATCATATATGCCTGTAACCTAAAATGTTAATAAAATGTGGTGTTTAAAAAGGAACAAACTTATAAAATAATCATAGTTATGTATATTTAAATTTTATCAGCTCCTTAATTGTATGTACTTGGGTTTTATTTAAATTACATACAAGAGATGCTTGTATCTATGCCATGATTCCACATAGTGCAGTAACAACTGAAGAGAGATTTTTTTAATTAAATAATAAATATTTATATTACTGGATATTTTAAGTTTTTTTTGACAAGTTAATTTAATTCGTCTGGATGTTTCACGAGAGTTCGTCCTTTAGATCGATGCTTCATGTGTTCATGTATATAATTGTTTCTATTCATTTAAACTATAATATTTTATACACTCTTGCTAACATCCTGCATTTGATTGTTGACTTGAATAACATATTATTATTTTAACCATGTGCTAGGTGTTCTGTCTTACGAAAGGTTAATTCCTTTTGTCAGTGAACTTAGACCACCAATTCACTCTTTCCTCTGCCTCCTTCTTCAGCTCCCAGAGATTTCTTCTTTCCCTCATGTCATCCAATATTTGAATCCTCCTTATTCCTAAACTCCGTTTTCTATCAACCTTTCCTTATATTGACGTCGTGTGGAAGACAGTTCTTCCCAAGGATGTATTCGATCCACTTTGTTTTGCACCAAAGAATCACATCCAAAATGGTTAATCCTCTCCCCCCGATCTTCTTAGGACTTCTTCATTTGTAACCCTGTCTGCCCACCTGATCTTCTCAAGTATTCTCAAGCACCACATCTTACAGTTTATTATTTTATTTGAGTCATCACCTTTTGGAAACAGTGTTTTTTAATATTGTTTAAGAATTGTGTTATGACGTTATTGGTTATGAATTGGAATGTGTAGAATTTGTTAAAATGATTGGGCAGATGCAATATTTTATGAATAATCAATGGGTTTTCCTGCAATATTCACGTAATAAATAAAAATGTAGGGTATTTAATTTTATGACCCTAACCAAACCTTTTACTTTATCTTTTTAGAAGTATAAATATAATAGCTTTGAAACATATTTAAATTAAATTCACACAAAATAATTAGAATTTTTCTTTCTTTATTTCCATTAGGGAAAAATAATTTTAACAAGTTATATTTTCTTTCATCACTTTATTTTAATTTGCATTTTGGATGCCTTGTTTTCTTGTTTGTTTTGTACCTAAACTAAGTACATGTGACCATGTATTTGAATGATCTCTTTTGCCTAATGCGAATTAAGAAACATTTTCCTGACGTTCATATATAAACTCTGTAGACCGTAATAATTATAATTGTTGCTTACCAGTAGTTGTACAAGGTCAATAATAGAGGTTTTACCCACACTGTTGGTTTAAGGTGGTAGTCAGTAACCCACGGCCCGCGGGCCATATCCAACCCACCACCTGATTTTATATGACCCAAAATTTAGCAGGAAAAAATGTCCATAAAATAGACTAATAACTAATTATTAATTACTATATGATAAATATAAACCAACACCTTAGCTCAATCGGTGGCGTATTTGTCTACTGTGCTAAGTGTCCCAGGTTCGATTCAAAACATGGTCAAAAATGTATCATTGGTAAACTGTGGGTTTACACTTTCGCAGTGATGAATTAACGGCAGGGGAATGGATGTTGTGCCTGTCTTAGTCTTAAGTTAGATTATAAGGCGCATGTAGCAATGACAGGCCTAGCCAGCCGATAGTGAAAAAATACCACGCTTGAATAAAAAACTGATCCAGGCTGGATATAAACAATATGGGAAATATAAAGTTTAAATGTTTTGCTCACTATATTTTCCAACATGGGCCACTAACTTTTTTTTACCAACCCGTGTGACCCGCTTTATAGAAATAGTTTGCTAACCTCTGTTCTAAGGCACCATACTTGTAATGGAGTATATTACTAACGATACAATACTGTTACTCAAATTTCCGCTTAAATTTTTCTCAAAGTGATGTAATAATTTGGCGTTTAAATCCGCTTTCTCCACAGATATGAATAAACTCCTATTATTAATTTCCCCAACCCTACGGGTTAGATTAAGGTTTTAGATAACATCGTGTTCGTATGTTATAACACATAATTTGCATAAAAAAGATGTTCAAATATATTCAAAAGAATTCCTGTGTGTGTTGGATACGTCTGAGGTAAAAATTAATTATTCAGGGTGTATGGATAGGAGTAGTTTTGTAAAAAATCGCTGAGTATCACATGAAGGCTGAATAGAATACTCCAATATATAAAACCTAGCTTCAATCCTTATAATCTGGAATAAATCTCGGTCCTCACATGTCAAATCCAACCACACCAGCGTTGAGGTAACTCTAGTAGTACGTACTATACATATTTAGATAGATTAATGAAAAACAGTTAAAATAAATTTTAATCAATTTTTTGGAATAAGGATACATATTAGAATTGGTATATTTTATTGTTTTAATTAAATATTTTATCAACCTGGGTGATAATTCTTTAGGGAATCGTGAGTGTCATTAAGATAAAATTAAGGACATTAGTCTCACTAGTGTGTTTTAATAATTGTGAGATTCACTAAGAATTTAGGCCAACTTAATAGGTCACATTGTAATGTACGTTCGCTCAGCTTAACGACACCTTTTCTACTAGTCACAAGGTAATTTTATATAAAACAGTGTGTACAATCAAAATGGCGACTGTTTTGCTAACATGGAATATTTAAAAGCGATCGAGAAATCTAAAAGGGCAGAAGCAATTACTTAGAAAATAATTTAGGGACACATTGGATCATTTTAATATTCATAAATAATATTCCCTAATATGTTTAATTTAAGACCATTAGGTAAATAATTTATTGGGATAATTTTGCCACCCAAATGATTCATATATGAGCTTTGAAGTAAATTTATCCCCAAACGATTTATTCTTCAATCTATGTGCATAATAAACTCATTTTCACCTTTAACGCTCACAGTCAATTTATTGCATATAATCCGAACGGGTAGTAAGATGCGGGGCTAAAACATCCTACCTATTGTGTATGTACTCTACAAAACAAATTACAAATTGGACCAACTGAATGTTTTAGACATCAACATACTTGCATATCTAAAATGTATAGAAGTGTATTGAGTGTACAGTGAAACACGGTTATCTTATATTCCTAAAGTCAGTATCGTCCTTAAAATAATACAACTTTTATTACATAATCAGGTATTAAGGTTATTGTCATTAATAAGTAATTAAATTTAATTGACTGACAAACTCAATAGGAAGAGACCATTGGGAAGACCTAGACGCATCTGGGAGGATAACATTAGAATGGACCTGAAAGGGATAGGGTGTAATGAGGTGGACTGGATTAAACTAGCTCAAGATATTTATAGGGTGTAGTGAGGTGGACTGGATGGAATTATCACAAAATGGGAATAGGTGGCGTAATTTTGTAAGTGTGGCTATGAACTTTCTAATTCCTAATGACATAGAATAGGTGAATAAGCCATTAAATTATATCTTAAACTTAGAACCCAACTCTCAACGGCGTATCCTTAAGGAATTGATACCCTGAACTCTTTTATGCACTTACCACTTTACTTGAACGTTGTCATTTGAGTTCCAGTTGAAGATATTCTCCCAGCAACTGCTGAATCGTAGAGTTCAGTTCACAGCTGGAGGATTCTTTGTTTTGGACCGGACACTTCTCTCTTCAGTAAGATTTTGCATTTTCTTACAATTATAATAGAACACAATAGTTTTCAATAAGAAGCTAACAAATAATACAGTTTAAACTTGATTGAATAAATAAATGAAAATTGACCATTCATATATCGCAACTGTAATTAATTGTTTTAATTATATACATTTTGAAAATTGGTACTCAACATGGAATTAATTCTCGTGTTTGGGTGTCATTAAAAATATGTATTTTGATGAACTTTTGAGGACAACAGCTACATGAAACAAATGTTAATCTAAATATAATGTGTAATTAAATGTTTTAAAATGAGTTATACTATTTTTTCCTCAGATTGTGGCTGCAGTGACGTCGTATTTAGTCATAATGATACAATTTCATGTATCACAAAATGAATAAAATGGGGTGAGGGGAATATTGACGTAAAATATATATACTGTACATTTGTTCATTGTTTTTTTCAACCTTTATGGCCTATATTTATATTTACACTAATTTTAAAGGGATGAGATTAGGAAGGTAGTGCTTAAAATAAATTTATTCAAATATACGTAGAGAAAAGAGGGAAACTATTTATAAATATCCACTCTTGGGAGGCTTATACCCAAACAAGATTCGAACTCAAATTCTTCCTATCCCGCAATCAAATTTATTTCCAAAGTAGTACATAGAGAAATATTGTAAAAATAAATAGTCAGAATGCTTAAAAATATAATAAATTATACACATTATGTTTTATATTAATGAAACAATAATAATAGTCTATTAAAATGGTGAATAATAGAGGTGTATATTGTCTATTTTTATTATACCTCTAACTTGTATAAACTACCAATTTGTGTGTATTAGGATTACAGACTTGCCACTCATGTGCAAACCCCATTTATAGCTATCCAAATTTCAAACTAGATCTCTGGTTAGTCATATTCTAAATCGAGAATTGTTCAACTATAAATGAAGTCGATATAATAATGATTAGCATCCATGGATGACATATGAACGGTAGAGCTATTGATTTTTCAAAAGTTACATACTATATGTGGAAAAACAAAGTTAATTTTACTATTGATTATCACTTCATTTCGTGCACTTAATCAATTAGGTTTAGGGTTTTATCTAGATAAATGTTTTCATAAAACATGTTCTCCGTCAACTTTACCATTTAAATAAATTAATTGTTTTTAAAAGTTAATACGATAAGTTAAAAAATATTAGCTTGATTAAAGTTTATAATAGTTTGAAGAGTGTTTATTTTTGTTTTTGAATAATAGTTGTAATAAAAAAATTAAAGACACGTGATCCAACATTTATAATAATCAATATTCTATGTTGTACGCACCAGTGGTTTTGTAATTAAACACGTCAAATTGTTTTATCTGTTTACTAGGAATCCCATTTAGAATATTGGTTTGGTGGTATCTCTTAAATAATTTATAAATATCCCTCCACGCAAATGAAGATACTTTTCTTCTAAATTATATCCATTTCATCTTTACCCCTTTGAGGTAAATGCTCGCAATGCCCAAACGGATAATAGGATAATAACGGGTGATGACAAAGAACCTATTTAAATAAACCTTAATTTGAATTTGCCTTCATTCCTGTGTTCAAATAATTAAAGGTGTCTTATTTACATAATTTAATTGATTGGTTAGTTATGTTGGTTAGATAAATTGAATAGTGATATGAATGTTTGGATATTGCGAACGACTTTAAATATAATATAAATCAAAATATTTTATCCTTAATTATTAATGTATCTTTTATAACATATTTTTATGTGACATAGTTTTTACATCAAATGCACTAAATAATAAAAGCATGTTTTTACTTGTCATAGTATTATCTCTTAAAGGAGAACCATAATGTAAACTAATACATATATATATATATATAGTTGATTAAGTTGCATAATGAAGAGTTATATACCCCGAACTCATCATAAGACATTATTAATATAATCAAGTCTCGTGGATTACGGTGGGCAGGAAATGCAGAACGTAAGTGAAAATCTAGCACGTTGTTCAGTGTATTGACTGGAAAACCAAATGAAAAGAGAATATTGGGAAGACCTAGTCACAAATGGGAAGAAAACGTTAGAATGAACCTGAAAGAGATATAGTGTAATGAGTGGATGAATGGTGTAACGACTGGATATAGCTAGCTCAATATGGGGATAGTGTGTTTGGGGAGCAAGGGGGTTGAATATAACTAGCTCAAGATAAAGATAGGATGTAATGAGGTCAACTGGATTGAACTAGTTAACGATAGAGATAGGGTATAATTAGATGGACTGGATAAAAGAACTAGCTCAAGATAAGGATAGAGTGTAATGAGATGGACTGGATAGAACTAGCTCAAGATAAGGATAGGATATAATGAGGTCACCTAGATAGAACTAGATCAAGATAGAGAGAGGGGGCGTACATTTGTGTGTCTATAAACTGTCGAGTTGTAAATGCCACCATAAAGTAAGTAATTAATAAAATAAATACAGGGTGTATCGATTTATGTGGGAAGTAACTGGGGTTTGTATAGAATACCTCAAAACAACATGTAAACACCCCCTTAATTCAGCAACGAATTAAGGCTGGTGCACAACATACAAAACAACAATTGGGTTTTCAAAAGATAAATAACAATAATTGCAGAGGAGCTGATAGGACCATCACAAGGTAAATAGACCGTACTCAGGTCTATTTGTCTTCTGCTTCCCCGAACCCGCTCTACAAATATTTAATAATTTTAAATATTTGAGAATTCTCTCATCAATTAGTAAAGGAAATAATCATAAAAAAAATACAAACGGTAAATAATAGTCATTTTATTAACATAAAATGTAGATATTTTGAATATGGCACAAGATAACAAAATATATATATATATTAGTATAATAATATCAAAAGGTTCCACGTCTCATCAATCACCTAAACATCAATAGCTCTAGGCATTTAATGACAAACGTTCAAAAATTTAGAGTATCCATAACTCTTAAAAAACAAAAAAAACAACACTAAATACAACAACAATGGACTGAAAGTCCTTAACATAACCAAGCCTACGACTGCCAGGTGGTTTCAAAAGTGATTTTAAACATTAACATCAATTTTACCTTAATTTGCCCATTTCCATTAAACGAATTCGCACATAAGGTTACGTGTAAACAATTAGCAAAAACTTACTAATTTAAGTTTAATTTTTTAAGCCGGATAGGCTATAGAGTTAACCACCAATGCAAAGATGGCTTTTCAATGGTAATAAAAAATATCAATACCGCATAAACCCAGAAGAGGACTTCATGTCTACAAAATGTAAGTGCCAACATTATTTATCACAACAATATTTTATGTTAATTTTAGTTTTCATGCCGGACAGGCTATAATGTTAAACACTAATGCAAAGGATGGCTTCACCATGTTGACATTAAAGGAAAAACTAAATCCACACAAACCCAGAAGGGGACTTTGTGTCTACAAAATGTAAGATCAAACATTTTTTTTTATCAATTTTAAATATTTGTATTTGTTCAGTAAAATTAAAACATTAAATATTTTAGCTAAAATTAGAATTTTAAATATAAAAGCCGAAAGGGAATTTTGTACCTTAAAAACATCCTAAACACCTATGTGTGTCTTTGGACAATGTCCTGACAAGAGTAAAGTTCCATGTAATCTACATCATTATATATGCTAACATTCTGGCTCAGAGAGGGGGAGGAGGGGTAAGACAAAACAAAAGAAAACCACAATAACAAGACAAAGAGGGATGAGACAGCTAGATCGTGGAAAAACAGTTGAGAAGCATCGAGAAAAACCCAGAACAAATGTTTCTACAACACGCCGACGTCTCGGTCATATACGTCACACTTATTTCCCATCATGCTTCGCGACGAACCGCATCACAAGCTTCACTCGATTAGTCTAAGCACAATGTTTATCGTGGTACGTAGTGCGGGACGTCCAGTCGGGAGGCGCCACTAAATAATGAGGCAACGGTGAGTTCACTCTTGTTTATTTTGCAGTGTCCAGTCTCTTGTTGGTTTCTTTAACTCTTGTAGCTTTATGGTAATAACGCTACAAATACACAAAGTACATATGAACATTATGTCCCGTGTTCGATGGTTACATAGATAATGCCTTCAAAATTTCTGCTGGAGTTGTTAATAGCCCTATTTTATACACCCCTGTTAGTATAGCTGCAGTCCTGCCAATGTATCAGCAGTGACACGTAACTTACAAGAGATGCAACCGTAGGGCTAATAAAAATTCCAGCAGAATCTAGGAAGGTGATATCTCGGGAACTATCAAGTATGGGACATATGCTATTGTAAACTTTTTGTATTGTTTTGACACCCACGTTACTTCCCACATAAATTATACACCAATTATATATATTAAACCCACCCTCACAATTAGTAAATTTCTAACTACACTCCTCTACAGCTGTATGCAATCCATAACACTAGTAAACATGATGTTTACCTCCAAAGAAATATTTTGGCTGTTATTA
The DNA here is from genome assembly GCA_902151455.1 of Timema bartmani. Classification (NCBI taxonomy): domain Eukaryota; kingdom Metazoa; phylum Arthropoda; class Insecta; order Phasmatodea; family Timematidae; genus Timema; species Timema bartmani. The sequence goes on from CABFWB010000059.1 coordinate 65,237, forward strand.
GTCCATTTTTTATATATATCTCGAAAATGACACTAAAAATGTCCCATCATGTCACAATTTTCGTATATATAGAATTTTGTGTCTACGCGTAATGCGTGTCCTTACTTCGTTTCACTGGAACGAAAATGATCTTGATCTTTCATATGACCTACAGTGTCGTTGTTACATGTAAACAAATTTATTACATTATAATAGAACATGACACTGACTAGATTCATTACCATATAGTTCTCGTATTTGCCCATAGATGGCATTAATGTGTAGGGAGAATCGTTGTTTAGTGCGTATAGGCTCATACAATATCTCTTTCAATTACGGAGAGACAGCTCTAGCGTGAGCGGTTGTTCTAAGTTTATATGGAGAGTATTTTTATATTTTGGTTGGTCTACCAGCGTATTGATATAATGCCAAAGCAAAAGAAGTATTTTAGTAACCCTGAACATTTCTGATACGTGTGTGATGCTTACAAAGAAAACTCTGAGAGAGTAACATTTTGGCATTACTAAACTTGCATAATATTTGTATTTTGATCGCAATATGGACGAAAGACGGAATCTGGGCTCCACATATCTGATATATTAACTGCACAACACATCTGATTATGTTCCTCACTGTCTAGTAGTCTAATAGTAATATGAATATACAAAACATACCAATCCTACAAGGATGAAAGTGGGAAGACTTTAACCAGTGGAAGCCTCCACATTATCTTCTCCAGAAATCATCACGGATATTGCTGACATTATTATGGGATATTTTTAAAAACTATTATCTAATTGACGTAGAACGTAGAACAAAAAACTTGTTATAGGAGTAAATTGAACGATACAACAAGAGGCCAAAGTGCTAATATGGGATGAATGAACAATGGTTCCGAGCCACACACCTGGAAGGGGAGCGTGTTTGCACCAGTGTTGGTAGCGCCCTCACATAAAACGTGGGCGTTTGACCCCGACTAAAATAAGCCATATTGATATATTAGGTTAAGCTGTGCTAGGTAAGGCTAGACTAGGTTAGGTTAATCATTGTCCTGATACCTCTATTCTTCCAGGGGGGAAATAAAATCAAATTTAAATATTTCTATAGGAAAATATAGTATAAACAAATTTTGTAAATACAAACATTTCCCTCTTTAGAACGATAAAAGTATTTGAATATAAAGTGGGCGCAAACACACACAGATGCAACCAACACGTAGCCCTTGATAGAGTTGAAAATTTATTGCAAAATAGGCTATAATACATATTAATTTTCCCTTTATTTTGAGATGAAGGCAGTTCCCAGTTAAGCTGTGGTTCTTATCCAGTTATAATTATTTACAGGATCAAACATTGGACACCGTTGATATATATCCACCCAAGCCCTATTTCAGCCATATCAAAATGTACGTAACCTTTTTGTAAATAATTTTATATTTTATTTAATAAAATATGATTAATTTAGTTCACTCCGTGTTTATATACTCTTACAACAGAAATGTACTTTCTTACAGACAAAGCCTTAACTTACATGCACTTATCAATCAAATACTAGATTTAGTTAGGTTGGTTAATATTATGATCAGTCTGGAGTAGACAAGTATAAAACTAGTCTAGTAACAGAAGTCAAAAAAATATTTAAACAAACAATAAACGTACGTATACATTTAATAAATTTAAGTGGTCGAGGAAACCTGTTCCTATAAATGAAGTCTCGCAATTATTGCTTTCTTAATTAGTTGTATTAACCCAATCAATTATAGAACATATTGAAAAAATCATTTTAGCTAAATCACCACTCTGCATATTAAAATTAACATTTTGTGAAATACAAACAATACAAGATGACAATAGGTAAACATTAACTAAATTAAATAGAAATATTAATCTATACGTTGAAATTCCCGTAGTCTTCTTGGTTGTTTAGACAAGCTTTATAATCCCTCAGAGGCGGCAGGTCAATACTCGAATAAGTTAAAGTTAAAAGGAAGGATATTTTCACAGCTGTAAAACCTCTAGTGTATTTATCAAGATTATTTGGTATCACTCCCATTATGATAGTGAAAATTAACTCAGAAAATAGAAACAAAGTTTCAAAGCTACCTAATATATGCAGCTTTGTTGCTAAGATCTGTCTACTTGGATACGAATTAAATTTTTTAATACATTATTTATATTTGGCAGATAATACCTTTACTAACAACGTTTCAATGACCTGCCACATTTCTTACTTTGTGACAATGGTTTTAATCTACTTAACACATTTTACATTTGGACACAAAATGAATGTTTTAGTTAACAAAATATATGCCTATGACACCGAAACTGACCAACAATCTGGTTTCTACTCTAAAAGCGTTTTGGTTTGTAGCTATTGTCTCATACACTATAGTCCTCGCACCAGATCTATTCTATTTTTTTTACATCAGAGGTAAGGCAAAGGACAAATGACGAAAGTGAAACCCAAAATCAATCTGGAAAATGTAATTTGAATCTGTCACATTAATACGTAGCGTAGAGCGTTATTTTGCAAAAGAAAACAAAGCCAATCATGTATATACGTGTAAGTACATTATTATTACCGGCTAAAATGACGAGATAAAACATTTAACCTCGGACCGAAAAAAGTAATTCTAGGTTACTGACTTTAAAAAAATATGGAGTAGCCTGACGTTCACTTGTTTTCCAAAAGCCGGCAGTGGTGGAACGAGTAAACAAAACAGCATCTGTCCACTAAAAATCTCTTAAAGTATTTTATTTTACAAACCTTCCTACACAGATGTATTTCAACCCCCACTTTAGTCTCAACCTTTATTTCGACCACAACTTCATACCTGTAATTGGATCACAAAATATTAGCTCACGTTAAAAATGTAATTGTTCGCATGTATATTTAGAAAAGTGATTTTTATTACTTCTTTAAGTAATATGCAGTCATAAAATTAATTTTCTTATATATATATATTTTATATATATAATATATATATATAATATATATATGATATATATATAATATATATAAAATATATATAATATATATAAAATATATATAATATATATATAATATATATATAATATATATATAATATATATATATAATTTAACGTGGGTGAAGAATGTTTAATCAATGTTACATATTTTACTATATATTTATGTTCAGTACATATTTATTAACTTAATACGATAGAAAAATCATGCTAAGTCATGCGTTGCTATTGGGAAAGCATGCCAGGTAATATGTTAATCGAAGGATTCAAACTATTCACAAATTAATCAAAAAAACATCAACGCAACAAGACCTCGGACATTTGATGTATAACTTTGAAAATTATCTAATCTATTTTGTTAGAGATTGACTTTCAGAAGTAATGAGGACTGAAATTATTGTAGGATATGGCTTAATTTTGGAAATTCTTTAGAATTCGATTCTTCTTTGGAGATTGAGAGTGGGGTTGGTTATGAAGCATTACCAACAAGGTAGACAAGTGCCTTTTTTGTTTGTTTATAGTGCATGTATAAGATTATATTCAATATATAGTTTAATATTAAGGTATAGTAATAGAATCGATCTTTAATGGTCATTATTTGAGATAAAGTTAATACTGTCGATCGATATTGCTTTGTTTTAAATGCATAATATAAAATACTATATTTTATTTGGCCAGATTGTGAGTGCTGTGACAACTTACATGATTATATTGGTCAAGTTTCATCTGCCTTATAAATAAACAGATTGAACATTCACTAAAAACATTAGGTTGGTACAGTCCTCTACAGAAGGTCAACCAACCTTGGGTTCGATTCCTACAGAAGGTCATGACTAACTCAAGAGGTCGGGTGAAAAGTTATGTTTTATCACCTTTAAATGTTCATGTAACAAATTAAATATAATAGTCTACTCTCTTGATGTTGAGTGAGGTCGTGTTTATTTAATGTAATGTGTCTTTATTATCAAAGAATTGTTATGTATCTTCTAATCTATAATATATTAATAAAATGAAGAGATTGCTCTATCTCTGTGTTTGTATGCCATGAGCATTGTGAAATATCTTACGCGCGCAGGGGGCTGATATTTAAAATATTACTAGCCCCTGTGCATGAACACATGTACCTCGAAGCCGGAATTTTAAAATTAAAATTTGAATTTTTTAAACTAATTTAAAACTAGGTTAGAAGAAATAAAACCAAGAGATTTTGTTTATCTCTGTTTTAAGCAAATAAAATGTTGCCCAGGATAGCCATGTAATCTATTGCTGGGTATTTCTGCTTGTCTTAAATAAAACCATGTTTGTTTCATTTATTACAATGTAGAAATTAATAAAATGTTAATTTAGATTTTTAAATGTCAAGTTAAATTTGTTATAAAATATCATTACTATTCTTATATATATAAGTGAGCATTGTTCCCAGATTTAAAATTTAATATAAAAAGTTAGAAATATATCTAAACTATAAATTTATGTTACCTAAGAACTGTAATCATCGAAGCTCCCCTGGCAGATGAAGTCGTTTAACTTAAGATCACATGAATAATCCAACAAATGATATAAAATCTTCTTTTTATTTATTTCATATCCATCCTCATACATTTTCCACATTAATATTTAAGTGCTTATATATGTATAATTCGTATTTTCCCCCAAAGTAGCTATTATTGCTGTCCAACTACCATCGTAAGTTATAATGTGTCGAGTTGCTATGACAAACAGGTAGGCTAAGTGATGTTTTACTTAACATACAAATACCTAGTAGTCCGAAGATTGTAATACTTTCGTGCAACTAAGTAATAAATTGGTTTAAATTCACCCTCCACTTTTTTCGTAAGTCGAGCTTATATTAATTTGTATTTATTTAGAAGATGTAATTTTTTTATAGGATAGATTTTTAGCACTGTGTAGAATATATTTAAACTATTATATTTTTTATATATATGATATATATGATAATATATTATATATATGATTTTATATGTCCTGATATAAAATTACATTTTGAAATTTAAAAATAAATATTTTATATTTCTCAATTTCACTTTTAACATATGAAATAAATGGTACGGCGCACCGCACAGACTTTCTCTCTCTATATATAAACTCGTAAGATTTCTGAACGGAATAATGTACATTGTATCATCACCACTCCACATAAGAACACGCATAAAATAATATACAATGATATATAATCAATGAGTAAAGAGGTGCATCTTTGTCCACCTAAGAGCATTTCAAACAGTTTAATGTCTTCCACAAGGGTCAACACTTCGTATTAAAATTTCGATTTCTGGTTAAAATTTTAACATTTTATAAGGTGTTGCAGATCTTCAAGTCATCGCATTGATATTTAATTATTCATTTATACATTTTGACCAATAAAAAA
>CABFWB010000059.1:71621-82598 GCA_902151455.1 Timema bartmani
GGGGGTCATGAGACGTCGAAATCCATCAACATTTCAGGTTAGTTTTTTTTACGATCGCAATACTTAAGCTTTAATGTCCAAAAAGTTAAAAATATATATATAATTGCGTATAGATTGAAAATTATTGATTTTATAAAAATATGTTTTGAATAAAATATTTGTATTATAAATATATATACATATTTGTAATGCTAAATAATTTCATATCTCAAATAGTTTCGGAGCTATTATAAAAAATGTTAATTTACGCATCAGACCGGAGCCCTTAAAGCCATTTTGCCGAAATATTAAGAGTAGCCATTTTGTTTGGAATATTTATTAATGTTCATAAATGAAATCTAATCAAAATCGTTATAGCCGATTTTGAGAAAATCGACTTTTTCTCTTTTTGCCCTTCTGTAAACTACCCTTAATTTTAGAGGTAGATATCCAATTCCAAAATCCCTCGGGGCAACCCTATGAAAACCATAGATATAAAGTTTCAGCTCAATCGGTAAAATAGTTTAGGCTCTAGTTGGAGGTACAGACAGACAGACAGACAGACCGAAATTCAAAAACCACTTTTTCGGATTCAGGGAGTCATGAAACGTCAAGATTCATCAAAATCTCGAGTTCGATTTTTTTGACGATCACCATACTTGTAAGATAGAGAGATAGAGAGAAAGTAAAAATACTAAAGGCCACATCTGCCTGGTTAATCTTCTTAGCACAATTAGGAAAATTTAAATTAAAATATTATAATGTTAATACAATATTGACAAAAATAGTTTTATTCATGCAACGAGTGTATCACGATTATATTACAGTACTTAATCTCTCCATGTAAGCCCGTCTTAAGTTAACATGTTTTAATTATATAACCAACTTAAGAGTTGTTTATGCAGGTCGTGTATTGAGCCACGTCCACACGGCTATTTCATGCATCACTCATTTTTTATAAATTGAATATGACTCTTAAAGTATAAATTACGTATCGCAAATACCAACACCTTACAAATTAACCTATAACTCAAGTAAGCTTCAATTCCATGAAGAGTCTGTTCATGATTGATTTTTACCTGGATGACACTTCAAAAATAATATTTTTAGATTTTAGGGTTGCAAACACTTGTAAAAGATCACTGTTTTTCTATAAATGTTAAGTTTTCTTATTACATATTATATTTTACACATAAAATGACGTAAACTTAAGTTTTCTCACATTATTTCATTACTTTTAATAATTTATTTTCACCCAATCCAAAACAACATTTTAAACATAGTTAAAAGTGCATAGTCTTCGTATTGGAGTGTCATCTATGATGTGTAATATAGTGAATACTTTAATACTTTTTAATAGAGGCATCCTTTTTACTTTAGAAAACAGAAAATATTTGTAATATTTTGTATATATGATACATTATTTCATGATTATTTTATCGTGTTTGGAGATGTTTAACTGATAGAATATTTTTATCCACTGCGTAGGTGCATAGTGGTAAAGAACCTGTTTCTGTCATGTTCAATCTCATGATTTAAATTCATCGGTCGCCATTTTTAAGCTATGTTCGTTAGACCTTTTGTGAATGTGCTGTGAATATAATTTATTTAAGTGGAATAAAACGATAAATAACCTTTGGGTCCGATATCAATTAAATATCAGTGATATTGGCCTAAATTACTATGTTTAACTATCACATTAATATATTTACATCCGATTTCATTAAAGTTATCCAAAGTGACAGATTTCAGCTGTTGGCGTTGGCATTAATTAGGGTCTATTTCTAGTAAATCTTTGAGCTGTCATCCAATTAAATTAAGCTCGTGAACTTACTTTACCTATAGCTTAATCAACTTTAACTGCTTGATTTAAAATTTAGAAAACAAATTGTTTTCAAATGGTCCAAATTAATTGGCCTTATTTTTCTCGCTCATCAATATCTTAACATCCTAACATTAACATTAACAGAGTACACACGATGTTTCTTTACTTTATGCGAACATTAGTATAACCTTAAAATAATTAGAGGTTTGTGCCATTTTTAGTCGGAAATTACTAAGAAAAATAATATTAAATAAGTTAACTTAAAATTGATATATTTTATCACTACTGTTAATGAACGTAGAATTCTCTATAGTTTTAAAGTTTTTAGAGGTCATTTGAAATTGTATTAGTATTATCAAGTATGTTGTAACAGTGGCCACAATCTGAAAAAGATAAAATAAAAAAAATTAGCCTGTATTAGTTTAACTATAATGAAATGATTTATTATCTCTTAAAACCAAAATTATATTTCAAACAAAGATATAATATATATCATTTTAATAAACATGCATCCGCTAACTAGAATCTTTAATTAAATATAAATAACCTAATAAATTTCCTTCTCTTCATATCTGGTAAGTTTAAAATTACTTTTCATATCCAGTCTTCACTATTCCTTATTTATTTTTACCTTAATACTGGCATTTGATTAATTTTATTATTTGATTTACTAGTTTTGTATCTTTTGCATATTTTAAATAAAATACAAGCCATATTTCTAAATTTAATTCTAATTAAAAATATTGAATTCTCCACTCATATCTCTACTGTAAAATCTTATGTTTTCAATCATTAGGCTTTCCCGGTTTTAGAGGTTAGTAAACAAATTTCAAACAAAGTTTCCGGATTCTAAAATATCTGTTGGCTTATGAATATCTTAAAATCAGAATTAAACGCCTTCGTGAGTCATCAAGATTCATACAATATTTGGCTGTAACTGATTTAACTTGAACATGTAGCAAAATAATATGGGAATTCATTAAAATTAATCTTGATCCAAAATATAAATTTGGCCTAATATTTTGATAGATGTCAGTTTGAAAGATTATCTTAATCACGTATGAGCTCTATAGGTTTCAATCGCATACGTTTTCAAATAAGGATTCGTGAATTCAATAGAACATTGACCAAAGAAATGGTGACTCTTTGTAAGTAATTATATTTGGGATGTTGCCTTTCTTTAATTTCTCGTGTGGAGACATTAAAAAATCGTAGAGATTTTAATGAATTTCTGTACATTTTTTAGTTTAAATTTATAATTGGAAAAGTAAATATTAGAGTTTTATAAAATATATATTACTCCTAAATTTAATTCACCACGTTTAAAACAATCAGACCTTCATCTAAATTAATTTAATTGATTCAAATACCTACGAATTAATATTAAAGATTTTTATACGTAAATACATTATAATATAATACTCCTAAATATAATTCCCTACATTTAAAACAGTCACACTCCACTTAAGATAATTTAATTGGTTAAAATACATAAAAAAATTAATTTTAAAGGTTTTAAAATGTAAATTAATTACACAATACTCCTAAATATAATTCACTACATTTAAAGTGATCAAACCCTCATCTAAGCTAATTTAATTAGTTAAAATACCTACACATTAGTTTTAAATACACTTTAAGCTATTTAAATTAAATCTTAAGTTATATTTACCACATTACGGAAGAATCAATGAAATACATTAAAATGCATTTAAAAAAACAGATGAAATATTTAAAAGATTCAATTTTCTAAACAGTTATTAATATGACTAATACATCATGTTAATTTTTATTAGGTATTGACCCTTATTCCTTCAATGTATATTGTAGTTTTCTTACCGTGTGAAGTAGAGTGTAGTCAAATGGGAAAAATTCCCAAGCCGTGAATTGTACCTTTCGAAGCATCATTTGTTGAGTGAAAATGCCCAACTACAATAAACATATCAAAGATAAACTGGTTTTATTTGGGTTCATACGGTTGATATAAGAGGGTTATTAAATCAGTGTTGGGGTAATTTTTAATAAAAAGTATCATTAACTAGAATAATCAGGTCTCGTTGACTACGGTGGGTAGGACATGAAGCATGAATTAAAGAATTTAGAACCGTGTTCGGGGTACTGACAGGCCGACCCAATGGGAATAGACCGTTAGGAGGATCTAAACGCAAACGAGAGGATAGCATTAGAATGGTTCTGAAAGAGATAGGGTATGATGAGGGAGATTGAATGGAGCTAGCTCAAGAAAAGAATAGTGTAATGAGGTGGACTGGATAGAACTAGCTCAAGAAAAGAATAGTGTAATGAGGTGGACTGGATAGAAATAGCTCAAGATAGATCTAGTGTGTAATGAGGTGAACTAGATATAATTATCTCAAGAAGGGAATAGGGTGTAATGAGGTGGACTGGATAGAACTAGCTCAAGATAGGGATAGGGTGTAATGAGAGTGACTGAATACAACTATCTCAAGATAGGGTTAGGTGGTGTACTTTTTCAAGTGTGGCAATGAACTTTCAAGCCCCCAATGCCATAGATTAAATAAGTAAGCTAGTTGATAACGGATTAGCTTACACAAAAGTTAATGAATATTTAATAAAATACTATATTAAAAAATTATCAGAATATAAACATTTATGAAATTCTACTCCAATTATTTCAAACCAACTATAAAGTTTATTTGATTCATATTGCTCATATCCAAGAAAGGACAATTTTTTTTTTTCCTGCACCGTGTCTGAATAACTGTACAGACTATCTGCATTTTTACAATCATAAATTAGGGATGATTAATGTAGAATTTTTGAAATAAATAACCTCATTCGAATAAATTCGAGTGGGAGACGGTTTAAGAAATGATAACCTCATTACACCCGACCAGGAGTAGAACTCTGATTTCACCATTATCATCAATCTAGTATATTTGGAGAGTGATGGCTTGGACCAGGGTTTATTAAACCGTTTACGATTATAGAAACCGAATAAAATGCCCAAACTTGTCCCCATATCCTGTTCGCTAGAGTGTCAACATCATCAACATCACTAGTCCTATCAGGTGCCAGTATCACTCATTATTTCGTTTTTAATTTAAATATATAGAACAAAAAACGGAACAGCTGTCAGAAAATCATAAGGATTCCATAATATTTATTTATTACTATAACTAGTGAGATTTTTGAAATCCATGTAACGGGTCTAATATCACCATTATAATTATGACTCCCGGCTAAGAAATTCAAACTTAGAGCAATGTGACCAGCGAAAGGGAAAGGACTAGTTCTGACCACCCCCTTAAAATGTATTGCTACCAATCAAATAGAATGTGAAAAGCATGATACATACTTCATCTTTAATATGATAATCACGAGTCTCGTTCATCAGCTTGTTGATCAGATTAGCTGTTTTGTTAGCCTGAAACATATTTTGAAATCATCATTGATCATGGATCTATTTTATGAGATAATATTAAGAATAAATACCCTAAAGAGAGGTGAGGAGCTGCCAAATCGGTGTTTGCAATGCGGTTTTCTCAAAGAACCATAACATGTAGGTTGCAAATGATAGCTAGGTTGTTCAAAAATATGTCTCTAGGCACTTTTTTTTTTATAGAATCTGATTTGTGCTTTTACAAAGGCGTAGAAAGAAGGGGGTTTGGGACGTCCGGACACCCCTGAGATTAACTGGTCCCCCCTGGAATTTGTTTGATACCCCCTTAAAAGGGGGGTCCATAAATGTATATATAAACCTAATGTTTGATTATTTAATCTTACTACAGTTTTAATTGTATATTTCATCAACCAAATATTAGTTAATGAATATTTTAATATTCACCTTCAAGATACACCTAGTAAAACTTCCTATTGTAAAATTAGCTCTGTCAACATTTCAAATACTGTACCTCTTTTCTCATACATTCACATGATATTGAGAAACAAAGGATATTTCTTGGAATGAGCCGAGTAAGTGGGGTCCAAGAAAATGAGGCAAACATTGTTGCTATCACCTGTAATATCCTACTTGAGGAATATCTCTAAGGAAATAGCAGCGTAAATTACAAAACAACTGTCAGAAGTGGAGTTTGTAGCTTATGTAGTTAGGTTTACTACCCTTCCCCCAAATATTATCTCAACAAACATACTTACTCAAAACATTATTTCCTCCTAACTATGAAAATTTGAAAGAAAGGGCAGGGTTGGGGGAGGGTGGTGGTGTCCAACCCTCCCCCCCCTTGAATTTCATCGCGGACCACCCCTAGAAAAATGAACTTTCTACGCCCTTGGTGTTTAGAGTTTATAAACATTGCTTTAGTTTAAAAAAATACTTTATAGTAAAATTTTTATAAAAATCAAAATTATTAAGTGTATAAAAGCGTTAAATTAAAATTTAATATTAAAAATTAGTAAAATAATTAGAGAGTACGATACAATTCCTCTATCCTGGGATTTATTGGTCAATTCAATAAACATAACCACCAGGCCATGAGCATCAAACCAATCAACTTTGACTGATAGAGACCCTGTTTCCCACTACACTGTCTACTATCGCTGAGGGAACTGCATGGTCACTATTGGGAAACAGCCTTGTCATTTTCTCATTTTCGTGTGAACAATATTCCCTCAAAATAAGAAAAGATTCGCAACGCTGGTTAGTCGTGGTTGAAAATAGCTCCTTATCCCACCACAACACCTTCAGATATAACTGAGAACGAGGCGATTTGCCAACAGTGAACTCAGAGAGAGAGAGAGAGAGAGAAGATAAAGCTTTTCTCAATGATACCTGCAGATCCCGCAGTGATGATATCAGGTGTCTTGTCCGCAAGACTACTTCTCACTACTTGTGTTGATTCTGTGTTAAGGTCATTCGAGCATCACAATATAATTGCACAAGTATATACAAGCTATATATATATATATATCGATTCTTAGATTTTAAATCATTACATTCTATTGTTGAGGTAAATTAATTAATTCATGGGGCTTGAATTTAAAATAACTAGACATTAATATGAGGTGATAGATGTTATTACCATAACCTTCCTTCCTAAATGGATAAATTAGTGAACTAAAGTTTATAACTCACCTGTCCAGTTGTCCCGTCACAAAGCCATACAGTTACCACAAGGAATACCAGCTGCCAGGCTATCCAAAAAACCATCTCAATATGTGTAGGCATTCCTGAACCTTTAGTTTCATCATTATTTAAATACAACATTGCATAAAAATAAGCTCCATATGTTAGATCAACAAATTCGCACACCGTGAAAATTAACATTTCTAAACCAAACATGCCATTTAACATATCTGCAACATCACATATTTCGTCGTATATTTGACGAAGATTTACTATCTCCTTGGTGGAAATCTTGGGCCTATTTGAAACTAGAACTACCTCGGGCTGGTGTTGAACACGGCACGATCTACCTTTGGATATTATACTCAATTTAGCATTGCTGGTGAGAGATTTTTCAGATATCAACTTCATAATTATGGTTTGAATTTCTAAATTTAGCGCCGAGCATTTACCTTGAATTATGAAAATTAAAGTTAAAAACTGCGCAATTTTCAATGTTATTAGATTGCAAGATAAAATATTTCCGATGGCAGTAAAGGCACTAAGTTTTTTTAAAAAATAAAAGATTTCTGGTAGAGGAATTATAAAGAAAATCACAAAAAACATAAAACAAAGCATTTTTTTGTAAAAATATAAATGTGTGGGAAGTTTACTGTCGAGTTTGTGGATATTGAAAATAATTGTATCCATCCTTTGTTTAAATAAAAAAGCTGAAAAGTAAATGCATATGTTTGCCAAAAATGAGACAAATATTTGAGCTGATGCTGCATTTGATATAATTAGTGTTTGTTCAAATAAAGTAAAATAATAAAACACGCAAAATATCTCGATACTAATGATACACATCATGACAGAAATGCTGTAGATTATCCTCAACTTTGAATGAGTTTTGTTTTCCGAAGGTTGATGTCTCGTAACCGAATAAGGAGCAAGCCCTAAAATTGTGGCAAAATGAAATAAAGGTTTCAAAGCTGAGTAAATATCTTGTAAACTTTTCATTTTCACAAAAAAACAAAAACTAGTTCTAATAATTTAAATATCTTTATACAATATTACTAACACTGGGTTGCCCGTCGACTCTACTTGAGATTAGCCTGTGTTGAAGTTAGACCTAATATAGCGAGTGGCGAAAGGGGTAGCTTTATTAAATTGTTCGTATTTCATAAGCCAACTAGACAGCAACTAATCGATCAAGAGAATTAATTTCATAATGAAATAAAAACTGAAACACTCAAGCTAATTAATGAGGCACACTTAATTTATTATTTAACCAACCGCCATCACAGTTACAGGAAGGAAAAGATCTTCCAAGGTGTATAGATTAGAATAAAACTTTTGTAAATTATTTGTAGGAATAGTAAAAGTAGGATGCCCTCCGCGCGACTAATGTCTGCTATCGAAGACGTGGGATGGTGAGTCGCAGACGCGAGATACAACGTTTCCCTAGACGCGTCTCTTGGTCACCAGTCGTGGGTAGTTTTATGTGTATCCTTCCTCATTTATCAGAGTTCTTCCTTTTATGTTTTATTTAATATTCGTGTTATTTTGTAATAGTGCTAGCTTGAAATATAACACTAAGTCAGAGTAATCAATTGCTTCTTACATGTTATTCCCGGAATCCTGGCGAAGATATGTAAAAAAAAAAAGTAAAGGGTGCTTTACCACTTCTTCAATTAAATTTTTATCCTCTTCTATGGTAAATCTTAGGCCATTTTCATAACCAGCCCAATCAAACACAAAACTAAGTACAACTCTACTAAAACACACGCTTGCTTGGTGGTGCGTCTGCAGACGCAATGTAGGGACGCTGGACGCACACTCTGGTCGCCAGCCGCAGTCACCTCGAAGGAAATGACCCCATAATAAACTATAGAAACCAGTTTGGTCGTTGGTCGCAGACGCGAGACGTGAAAAGCAAGACGCGCCATGGGAATACAAACTTAACATAACTCTTTCAACATTATCTATGGAGAAAAAAAAAAGGGTTGGTTACAAATATTCCTCGCCGTAGTTTTCAGCGCAGTTTTCAACAGCGTGTTTCTATTTTCTCTCGACACCTCGTAGAGAAAGTATTGGTATCGTAAAAAAATAATAATCTAGATTTCGATGAATGCCAACGTTTCAGGACCCTTTAAAACAAAAAAAAAAGTTTTTTCGCAATGTATTCTGTCTGTAGCTCGGGTTAAAGCCTAAGCTATTTAACCGATTGGGCTCAAACTTGGTATCTGGCATTTTCATAAGGTCCCCCGAGGGTTTTTGGTATAAGATATCTAACCCTAAGATTAAGGGTGGTTCACTGAAGGTCAAAAAGAAATAAAAATCTATTTTCTCAAAATATACTTTAACGATTTTTATTAAATTTTATATCTAGGCACAGTTTATTATTATTAACAAGATTATAACTCTCATTTTCTCATGAAAATGATTTTAAGGGTACTTTACATCAGGGAAACTTTCCACTTTTCTTAATTTCTCCCCAACCATTTGAGATATGAAATAACATCGTTGTAAAGATGTGGTACTATCAAAGATAAAAATCTTTTATTTGGAATTTATTTTGATAAGACCAACAGTTTCTGAGCTATGATCGTATACATATATATATATAAAAAAAATTAATTCAGGGCTTTGAATATTATTTTTATTTTTATGCTCTTTGGTGTACAAAGATGTTTCTCTTTACTCAATTTTTCTCTAACAATGTTCCTAGTTCCTAATGCTACAGAGTAAGTAATATTGTATATCATTTCATTAGGGTGCGGCAGAAGGGAGCGTGAGTAATTTTACAGTTTTTATAGCATTACATTTTTTGGCCAAAATAAATCAAATATTTCTCCAGTAGCAACATAGAATTTAGTTTATTGCACGTGCTAATATAAACAGATCTTGAATATCTGTCAAGGGTGTCCTGTAATCTTTTTCAAAAACTTTTTAAATAAATAGAAAAAGTTTTGACAAAATTCCAGGACACCCTTGACAGATATTCAAGATCTGTTGATATTAGTATGTGCAGAAAATTAAACTCTATGTTGCTACTGGAGAAATATTTGATCTATTTTGGCCAAAAATATGTAATGCTATAAAAACTGTAAAATTACTCGCGTTCCCTTCTGCCGCACCTTAATGATCTTTCGTTTAATATTTCTACAACAATGTATAGACCTATCACTTTGTTTCACAAATCTTACGATTTTTTAGTAAATTTTTTAAAGACAAAAGCGAAATAAATTCTGTTTGGTGTTCTGTAACATTTATTTGTCTTAGAATAGAATTTAACTCAAAATTATTGTTGTTTTTTCAGGATCTCATTACTATTAAAGGGTTATTAGTGGTAAATTATTTAATACTACAAATATTTGTTTGTACTTTTTACGTGGTTGATAGCCCAGTCTGCTGTTATACTGGTATAAAATATTAATCACTTTGTTAAATAAAATTAAAATATTTTTATTATTAAAAAAAATATATATTTCACAATTCAATAACTTTTTACTTTCTCACTAACTTAAAGATAGAAAGAGTATTGTGAGCGTATAAAAAATCAAACTCAAGATTTTTATGAATTTCGAAGTTTCATGATACCCCGAATCCAAAAAAGTTGTTTTTAAATTTCCTGCTCTCTGTCTGTCTTTCTGCTGTCTGTACCTTGGAGTGGAGCCTAAACTATTTTACCGATTGGGCTAAAATTTGGTATCTAGTGTTTTCATAGGTTTGCCCCAATGGATTTTTAGAATTGGATATCTAATCCTAAAATTAAGTGTAGTTTTCTTAAGAGCGAAAAGAGAAAAAAATATTTTATCAAAATCGGCTCCAATGATTTTGATTATATTTAATTTTTAAGCATAGATCAATATTACAAACAAAATGGCTACTCTCAATTTTTCGTCAGAATGACTTTAAGGGTTCCGGTCTGATGCGTAAATTCTAATTTTTTATTATATCTATGTAAAATTTTGAGATGTGAGCTTACTTATCATTGCAAACATGTAGGTATATTTATAACAAAAATCTTTTATTCAATTTAAAGCATATTTTTAAACCAATAGTTTTCAAGCTACACGCCTATATATATATATATATATATATATATATATATATATATTATATT
>CABFWB010000059.1:89722-102096 GCA_902151455.1 Timema bartmani
TATTCTGAAAATTGAAAAATGACACCTGGACACGGGAATCGAACCCGGGACCCGTGTCCAGGTGTCATTTTTCAATTTTCAGAATATGATATCTAGGTGGAGTAATCCCCACTAATAAGCATAAATAATAGCTCTGGCTATTAATTCTTACCAATTACTTCGTTTAAAAAAATAAACACATCGAATATGCGAGACAAAATAATTTAGGTTTTGAACCACTAAGCAACTAAATATTGTAAAACACATCTTTGTACATTATTTGATTAATTTTTATTGATCATTAATATATAAAACTTGTTGAAGCTCTACAGTCTAGTCTCTAGTTAGAAAAGATAAGTCAACCTTAGAAATGGTTTTATCTATTTTTTTTAAATGTTAAAAATATCAACTTTTCTCACGACGATAAAGCCGTTGATGTATTTTTCTAGGATTTTTGGTGTTGCCTCGTTTACAATTGTGAGACATGATTATTTCGAAAAGCCAAGTCAAGTCTCCAAATCACAATTGGTGTATAGTTTCGTAGCGATGGTTGCCGTTATAGGTTTAGAAATGTATGGAATATACTTTTACATATCAATCAACCATAGTAATTTAGTCAACATAGCTGTATTATGTGAAAATATTATATATCTAGCGGCCAGTATTTGGATCTATTTTTCAAACTTTGTTTTCCGCCGAAGAATGGATTTATTGATTTCTAAAATATGTTATCTTGATGAAGTATTACCTAACTACCCTTGTTTCTACAATAAGATGTTCTGGATGAACATTATAATTTGTATTATTATACCTTTACCGTTTATAAACTATTTAAGTACTTTAAAATACAATGATATTTCCAATTGGCAAGGATTTGTTGAATGTTTCGAGGCAATCTCAGACATTTTGGTTTCATGTATTGGATTCCAATTTATTATTTTGGTTATCCTAATTGGACTAAAATGTTCAGCACTGAATTCAAATATAGTTCTTCTATCTACTTACCTTAAATCGAGAGAAACTCTTTCTTGTGAGGACGAGATTAACTATAAATCTAAGACAAGTGAGGAATTTCATATTCAATTGCAAAATGATTTGAGCATCAGTGCGAGGGAAATCGTTAGATTACGTAAACTTTATGATGAAATGTGTGACATAGCTGAAATTACAAACAACGTGTTTTCAATAGAACTTCTCCTTATTAGCGCTTGATATTTTATTGGGCTCACAGATATGGCGTTATGCTTTCAATGTTTCTCTTAGAAGGTGGTAACAATTTTATTCAAGAGATGTTAGATTTGAGAGCAATACTCTTCTATTTGTTTTGGGGCTTAGCAAACCTTTTGACAATCGCGTTTGTATGTGATGCGGCTAGTTCTAAGGTAAGTAAAACTTCCAAAACCTATAATTACTTTACAATTATTTTTACTGTGTAGCATATTGGTGGAATTTCATGAAATTTGTGTCAAATGATTGGGTTGGTGGTAACATTATATCTTAGATCTGTATACAGTAATAATTGGGAAGTATTATTATATGTGATTTGTGATTATTGACATTTGTGGAAAATATTAAATACCTTTAATAACCATTACAGTGATCATCATGATATTAATAAACACATTTGATACCAAATTTATGAAATTGATTTACTATTCATATAACTTACTTGTCAGCTATGAAGCAGGTGACGGTCCAAAATAAATAATATAAAATCCATGACTTAAATAAGTTTCATATTAAAATCTCAGCTGTAATTTTTTTTTAACTTTAGATTTAACTTTACTAAACTATATTTGATCATTTGGTTACGTTTATATTTAACAATGAATTAAAAATCTGAATAAAATTAATTTAAAACATTTTCATAAAAAGTTAATTTAAACATATATTAAATGGGATGTTCATTATTTACATTATTAATATTAACGTTACTAACATATAACTAATCCTATATTTCTACTTATAAATTGTTCACTGATAACATATTTAGCTCCCTTTATATTGATGATTTATGTTTCTACTGAACAGCAAACTCTACTTTCACTTTCATGTTGACCACATAATATCTCACACATTGAAATTACTTAGATGAAATTTATTAACTCTCCATTATAGTTCTAGTTCACATTTCAAAATAATTTTACCAAGATTAGCTTTTATTTATATAATGGCTAATTTTATTGTTTCACTGCATATTAATTAATACCCGTGTGAAATATTCACATCTAGCTACACTAATGGGGTTGAAAAGGATTTTTTTTCTTCCAAAAAGGAATCGTTACCAAGCTGGCATAGAGGAGTAGTGTAAAATAATTAGTTATAAAACACCCTAAGTACATCTGGATGGGATTTAAACCCTAATTAAGGGCTGCCCTAAGGATTGATTCACATTTTCGCCGAAAATAGAAAGCAGAATATGCACAGTTATTCACGCACTTTAAGTTGACACATGATGGATTGCAACGCTAATTAAAAGTAGCTGATTAGAAACATATTTTATTTTATAGGGGATACACATATATTTCGGATCATTCTCCCGATGAATGTTTTTCAAATTACAATTCTGGTCATTGCACAACCCAATGCATCGATACAGACTCTTTATATTAAAGGATTATTTCAAATATACTCTTAAAAGCCAATGAAGCTGTTTTCTAGCTTCTGGTTGTAGAGTGCATGCGTTGCCAAATGCATTTGGGCACTGATTTTAAATGGTTGGTTTTGAGATTTGATTGGTTCTCTTCTGCAGAACATCTTAGGCAGAGTGGACGAAGTAGCTGTGAGTTGAACTTTAGCGGAACAGCTCGCGCAGATGAGATGGAACACTTGTGATTTGCTTAAAGCTCATCACGCAACCACGTCTCTGTTCCGCATTAGTTTTTTTTTTTTGCCTAAAGTGTGAATCCAAAGTACGGCTTCAAACGGTGTGGCCTCGCAGGATCCCCAAATTTGGGAAACTCCGTGTTTGCTTAGGTGACAGAGGGAAACAAAATGTTTTGGTGAGAAATCTTTAATCGCGCTTTAATATAGTGGCTCACTGTTTAGGTGATATAAACAAAGTAGTAAGATTTTTAAAATGAATAAAAACATAAATATGTGGTTTGATTCATAGAAAGAGTGAAGTGAGCTCTTTGTTTTAATTTCAGCGATTTGCATTTTTTGTTTGTGGTAGATATGTTTCACGATAACTTTTGAACGCATTAACCGATTTAATTCAAATTTGGCATAGTTGTTCTGTTTACCTTTATGCAGAAATTTTTCATTTGGTAAAATAATAGAACCAAGTGTTGTGGAGATATCAACTCTTATAGGTGTAAAACACGGGTTGTAACATTAATTATTACATGTATTAATATTTTAGGTTTTTTTTATGATACAATACCTTTGAAAATAGTTATAAGTTTTATGTGAAATTTACTGTAATCAAAGCTTAAAACTTTTTCAAAAGGTTTTGTGTGGGTGTAAAGGATATGAGACAAACAGCTATGGGCCCCTCAAACTATGTTTGCCCGGGTCTCTGGATTTGCTAAATGTGACCCTGACCCCAACCTCCAAATTACCGGGATACCAGAAACCAAAGATCACGTGGCCATATTTGCTTGACAGCTTTGAGTGAGCCAGTCGATATCCATTAAGTGTTAGAGCAACGTTATCTTTGGACAGTGAAATAAAAATACCAATTAATAAGTTTAAAAAAATAAACACATCAAATATGCAAGAAAAAGACATTTATAATTTGAACCACTAAGCAACTAAATATTGTAAAACACATCTTTGTACATTACTTAATTAATTTTTATTGATCATTGATACATAAAACTTGTTGAAGCTATACAGTCCAGTTTCTAATTAGAGCAGAGAAGTCAAACTTTGAATAGAATTCAAAACTGTTTTATCTACATTTTTTTAATGTTTAAAATATCAAATTTTACCACGTCGATAAAACCGTTGATGTACTTCTCCAGAATCTTTGGTGTTGCTTCGTTTACAATTGTGAAACATGATTATTTCGAAAAGCCGAGCCAAGTCTCCAAATCACTATGGGTGTATAGTTTCGTAGCGATGTTTGCCGTTATAGGTTTAGAAATGTATGGCAATTACGTTTATCTATCATTCAACCATGGTAATTTAGTCAACACGGCTGGCTTATGTGAAACTCTCATGTATCTAGCGGCCAGTATTTGGATCTATTTCTCAAATGTTGTTTTCCGTCGAAGAATGGATTTATTGATTTCTAAAATTTGTTGTCTTGATGAAGTATTACCTAACTACCCTTGTTTCTACACTAGAATGTTCTGGGCCAACATTATGATTTGTATTATTATGCCTTTACCGCTTATAAACTATTTAAGTACTTTAAATTACAATGATATTTTCAGTTGGCAAGGAATTGTAGATGGTTGCGAGGCAATTCCGGTAATTTTGATTTCATGTATTGGATTCCAATTTATTATTTTGGTTATCCTAATTGAACTAAAATGTTCAGCACTGAATTCAAATATAGTTCTTCTAATTACACATCTTCAATCTAGAGAAGCTACTTCTTGTGAGGACGAGATTAACTCCATATCTAAGACGAGTGAGGAATTTCATATTCAATTGCAAAATGATTTGAGCATCAGTGCGACGGAAATCGTTAGATTACGTAAACTTTATGATGAAATATGTGACATAGCTGAAATTACAAACAACGTGTTTTCAATAGAACTTCTCCTTATTAGCGCTTGCTATTTTATTGGGCTCACAGATATGGCGTACATGCTTTCAATGTTTCTCTTAGATGGTGGTAGCAAATTTATTCAAGAGTTGTTAGATTTGAGTACAATACTCTTCTATTTGTGTTGGGGCTTAGCAAACCTTTTGACAATCGTGTTTGTATGTGATGCTGCTAGTTCTAAAGTAAGTAAAACTTCCAAAACCTATAATTACTTTACAATTATTTTTACTGTGTAGCATATTGGTGGAATTTCATGAAATTTGTGTCAAATGATTGGGTTGGTGGTAACATTATATCTTAGATCTGTATACAGTAATAATTGGGAAGTATTATTATATGTGATTTGTGATTATTGACATTTGTGGAAAATATTAAATACCTTTAATAACCATTACAGTGATCATCATGATATTAATAAACACATTTCATACGAAATTTATGAAATTGATATAGTATTCATAGAACTTACCTCTCAACTATGAAGAAGGTGACAAGGCAAAACAAATAATAAAAACCGTGACTTAAATAAGTTGCATGTAAATAACTGAGATGTAATTTTGTTAAACTTTATATACCTTTAATAAATTTAATTTAATAATTTTATTACGTCTACAAACAGTATAAATTTAAAATCTAATTAAAAATAAGCTTAAGAATTCTACTATAGAAAGTTAATTAAATCATATATTAAATAACATGTTCATTATTTAAATGATTAGTATTAACGTTATTAATATAACTAATCCAATATTTATACTTATAAACTCGTCAATGATAACATAGTTCCCTCCCTTTATATTGATGATCTAGGGTTTCTCCTGGAAAAAAAACTCTTTCACTTTCATGTTGAGCACATAATATCTCATTCATTGAAATTACTTGGAAATATTAAATATATTACCACTTCGTGTAAGAAATCTGAATATATTTTATGCCATACAATGCTTTGGTTATATCTAAAATTGAATCTGATAGTGTTACTTGAGATTCCATTAACTTAACTGACCATTTCAGTTTGTAATAAGCTGAACGTAAATTTTTTGCTGATTACTATTAAAAATTCTTTCTTAACCTATTTTATCATGATTAAGAAAGAATTCAAAAAAGTTTTAGGGCTCCAAATTTTCTTCACGTGGAGACTATCTCCTGTTTGTTTTTAATGTTTTCAATGTCACCCATTCATGTCAATGTTAAACTTGAATATATAGGTATTAACGTCCCTTCTCGGGCTTCTCAAAATCCAAAAGTATTATTTGGTTACTAACTCCTACAAGCTCAGTTCTTTTGACCATTGTGTCCCCAAAGCAAACTCTAAAATTGCAAAATTTGACTTCTATAACAAAAGGATAGGACAGAGAATGTAATGTTGAGTTGGTATGGACATGTGGAGAGGATGGAAAAACGGATTATTCCAAGGAGGATTCTCGAAATGGTGGTGGGCAGGAGGCCTAAGGGAGGACCCAGGGACGGGTGGATAAAGGTGGTGAGAGGATGGAAGTAAAAGGAGAGGCCTAGGTTCAATAAAGACCCTGCCAGTGGCGGGAGACTGTCTAGGATGAATATACTGATGATCACAAAAACCACCCTATCATTAATATGCTTAGTTTTATAGTTCTTCACAACTTTTGTTTATTAACGACGTTGCCTATCTGTGACGTCACAGCTAAACAAGATAGGATTTCCCATTTTATTTTATTTTCCTTTCTATTCAGCGAGTTTTAAAGATAGAACAATGAAATGAAAGCCATAAATTCTGAAATGGTTCTAAAATTAGTCTTGTGACATTTAAAAAGTATTTTTTGGATCTGAAAGTATTTTTTTGTAAACATTTAAAAAAAAAATGTCTACAGCTTAGTTTTATTTATTTGCGGAAAGAGCACGTAGCCATATTTCTACTATAATATAGGTTTAAAAAAGTCCGCGGAACCATATCTATCTAGAGCAGGAAACGAGAAAAAATAGAAAATAGAAATAGAAGACAATGCTGTCCAGGGGCTAATAGTGGAGTGAGGCTCTCTACTTTGCAGCGAAAGAGGGGAAGTGTCATTAGAAGGCAGATGAGTTACCTTGCAGGGTGAACGGCTCATTTTCTTTCCACTCCCTTTTTTCGTCCATTGGCTTAGTTAAAATGGTGAAACATCAAAACACAAAGAGAAAAATTTGTTCAGCAAGTAAACAAACGGTCTGTAGGAAGAGCAACTACTCTATTACGTCAGTTTGGAGATCAAATTAAGTAGGTCTATATAATTATTAATGTAGAATAAAACTAACAAAATATGATTTAGATTTCTTTACCAGGTCAGGACACTATGAAACTGGCAACGTAACCCGAGCCTTCCTGGCTAAACTTTCCAACTTTCCTATTCAATATCAGAACCTTATAATAACACGTATTAGGCCTATACTGTACTTAAAATTACTTACTTATTTTAAAGTTTATAAACAGTACACTCATTGATATGAATTTACTTATACAGATTTGGGTGGGTTCAGGTATTCCGTTAACACATTTTTGGCAATTTTGGACATCCTGCCCCCATTGTAAGCAAACAAGAGATAGAACTTGACCCCCTCTCCTGCTTACGTATTAGTTATCGACTTATTTTGTTACCTGTTCACAGGAAAAAACATTATTGCCTATGCAATTTATAAATTGCTGGTAGTTATTAACATAGAGGTGAAAATAATGGTGTGAAATAATTCAGAATAAGCATTATTGCACAATGAACTTGAATATACGGTATTAAACTGGTAATTAAATTATTGTCTGTCTCTGTCTTAAGTAAGCATTAGGTCTGACCCCTCCTTCCCCCTTGTCAGAAAAAAATAAGTGAATCACGAATCACCCTCCACCCCCCAGAGGTTCTTACGTATAATATTTGCAAACTGCCTGGATAAGTTTATTTGTATGCTACAATAAAATACATTGTATGGAATTACATAAGCTACAAGAAAAACATTCCCCGGTATGCTAGAAAATTTTGTAAAGGCAGACGAAAAAACCTAATTAAGTAAACGAATAAAAAAAACTAGCGGATAACTTCAGGCTACGTAAAAATTAAAATAAACCACTTCTAGTGACACAACTCAGTGAAACATGGTGATACTTTTTTTTTTTCAAAATTTTAAGTGTTTTTTTTTTCCTTCTTTGGTTCATTGGTGAAGTTTGAAATTATTTATTCCAATATTTTTCTACGATAATTTATATAATTTATTTTCAATAACATTATTTTTTGTTGTTAGGTGGGGGTTCTGGGATTTGTTTGAAAACGTAGGGTGAGTGGAGGTGTTCAAATCGGGCCAAATATTAAATCCTGGATGACCCTATAAGCTTCTTGAAATTTTGAAATTATTATTATTTAAATGGGCTGGTTTAACTGTACTTATTTGACGGTCCTATAATTCTAGTCTAACTTACTTCTCTGTACTCTATGCGTAGTACTTGGTAAAGTTAAATGAATTGGCTTTTGTTTAGGTATCATTGTGATTTTGTCAGGCATGCAATGCTAGTTTGGCTCCCCCAGTGCCTATCGTTTATTGATTAGAATGTATGTAATGTGTACTTAGTTCAAGGGGGACGCCTACCTTATAAACACGAGCCAGCTAGGATTAATTGGTTTCGTGAACTAAATTTAGTTGTTTGGATTCATGATAAACTAAAATTGATGTTCTTAATATTCCGGCTAGTATCCCTTTGTGAATTGGTAGGATTTTTAGGATCTAACTGCCGTTTTTGTTTTAATTTAGTAGCGCTATAGCGTTTGATTAATTATGAGGCTTGCTTTACGATAGCATAGCTGATGGGTACGTAAACTCACAGTAACCAGGAGTTACCAGATATGATTAATGACCCAATTGGGTCGGCCGGGCCTTTTGATGGGCCCGTTTTACCTTAAGTTATTTAGTCTTGTTATTGTGCCTCCTTTAGGCTTAACTTGTTCACTCGAGACCATATCAGGCTCGCTGTGTTGTTTGCAATTCTATAGCGTTAGACGGGCTTCTTAAGTCTAACGCTTGTAGATACTGAACTTCATTCTGAGTACACATTTATTGTAAAGGTTTGGTCGTGAGCCCAGCAATAGTATACCACGGCTATTGCTGTGATGCCCTAATTGGGGCATATTATTTGTACACAAGTGGATCGTGGTTGGCTCCCCTGTATTGTGGCTATGGCGTTTGCGCAGTATACCATTTATTTTTGAAAGGAAATACATTGCTGGTTTGATGATAAGTTCTAGTCTGAACTTTTATGTACCTAGAGTAGCCGAGAGCGGTATGAGCTAATGAGCTAATCTAAGAGAACTTGTTTTGTCAATCCCACTTGTTGTGGTATTTTTCTTTACCTTGACAAACTCGGTATTCGTTCTCTTTGAACCCTATAGACTGGTTGGTTTTCTTGCCGCCTACTAGTTATCTAAATTGATCAGCTAATTTCTAATTGTTTAACGCTAATTGCCTCAGGTGATTAATTGAAGGGATTATTCATTTACTGATACCAAAGTACACTGCGAGCTAGCAGCGACCTTAGTAGCCAACAGTCTGATGTTTGGCTGTTTAATTTATTTACATACTCTTGTTCCATTGTATATCTAATTAATCAAACTACTGAAACCATATGAACCTCCTTTCATTATGCTTATGTATTTTTTTATGTGATGTTTAATAAACTGATATTACTTTTGTATTTCATGCTATGTGTTGATGCAAACCCGGCCTTAGTTAAAAATAAGAGTAGGGTGCAATTTTTGTGATCATCGTGTAAATCCCGATTAACTTAGCAACTTAGTTTTGAAATTCTCCATGTTAATTGCCACACATAACGATTGTGTTTGTCTTTGTATTTCAGAGTCAAGAAACCGCGGTTCTTGTCAACAAACTTTTAAATGAGCCGATCAAAGATGACATTAAAAGAGAGGTAAGTCTGTTTAACACAGATAGGTAAGTTTGTTAGTACAATTATTACACATACTTATCTACCGTATTTGACTTAATGTATGTATGTATGTATGTATGTATGTATGTATTCATGCTTATATGATACGTAACACCAGCAGAAGTACCCAGTATTGCAACATTTTACCCCAGCTACTTACGTGGATCGGTTACTAAAATAAAACCTAAGGCAAATTGAAACAAATGAATACAAAAAAATACAAGACCAAATAGTTTTACTTTCAAACAATAAAAGGGATTATGAAAAATATTAATTGAAAAATATAAACTTTCCTAATATCCTAAATATCCTCATTACTATCCCAGCAACTATTAACAACTGTACTTCTAATCCAAGTTATAATTAGATGGTTGCTATCATGTTCCAGGCTACTATGGTTGCCACCTCTTGACCATTCTGTTTAAATATACAGTATTTATATACATTTTTAACAGCTTTGGAAAAGAGAAGAATGCAAGTTCTTCCTAGATAAACACTTTAAGTAGTAAGCAAAGGGATCACCTTTCTTCATTTCTATTTCAACTCCTCCAAAGAGGGTTTAAATTACACTATATAATATACTACAAATTTGTAGTTTTAAAAACTAGACACGCTCTTGATTTGGTTTGTATATAAATTAAGCTGATTTATTAATGAAAAGATCGTCTGATATTTTTCTCGGCAACTGTATAACCTTAAAAACAAAGTTCAACTATGATTTTTGGCTCTTCATTGGCAACATTGAAAAATAATATAGATATTTGTTATATTAAATTACAAAAATAATGTTTACATTAGTAATAATGATTTAGTCGCTTATCTAACATTATGCAAGTTGGGCTTCCGAAATGAAGGAATGAGTATAAATATTTATGACCAATTTTAACTAACAATAAATAGATTAAAATGGAAATGAGGAAAATAATACAGTCAGGAAATGCAGGCTATTACTCGGTCAGTAAGTTGTTGACATCTCGCCTGCTGTCAAGGAAAGTAAAACTATGTATACACAAAATAATAATTTTACTGGTGGTTCTCTATGGGTGTGAAACGTTGTCTATTAACTTTCATGACCAAAACAGAACTATAGTAATTGAAAACAAGGTAAATTAGAAATATATTTTATCCAAAAAGGGAGGAGGCTACTGAAGATTGAAGGAGGTTACATAATGATGAGTCACATAACCTGTACTCATCACAAAATATTGTCAGGATAGTCAAGTCTCGTAGATTAAGGTGGGCAGGATATGCAGCGTGAATGGGAGAATCTAGAATCGTGTTCAGGGTAGAGATAGGCAAATCCAATGGAAAGACACCATTGGGAAAACCTAGACACAGATGGAAAGATAACATTAGAATGGACCTGAGAAAAATTGGATGTAATGAGTTCGACATGTTATAGCTAGCTTAAAATAGGAATAAGGTGTAATGAGGTGGACTGGATAGAACTAGCTCCAAGGAGGGATAGGTGGCCTTATTTTGCAAGTGCTGCCGGCAATGAACTTTCGAGTTCCTAATGCCATAGAGTAAATAATTAATAAAGTAATGGATTCTTGCAGAACATAATTAAAGACACTGTAATCCTATTTATTCGAAGCTCCAAGAGCTCTCATTCAAATCACGGCACTGTGGCTTTATGATTCGAAATATAATTCTAACTAAAGCAACTACAACAATTTTAAATAAAATAAATTAATCTCATGGAAAGGTCTTATATGAACTAAATGCTAATTTTGGAATCTAGCCTGTTGTTTGTGTAAATTACTTATGTATATTATGTATATACTTATGTATCTTTTACTAATTCATTTTTTTAATCGTTAATGGTATAAAATACACTATACGTGTATATAGTGATAATACATAATATATATATAATGAAAATGATTTAATTTCATTAAGAGACTTTTGAACAAATATGGTTGTTATAAATAATATTTAACACCGCATCTTACTAACCGCTCGGGTTATACGCTATGGTTGTTATTCGTCTTTTAAAAAGATTAATGGAATATCCTATCATTCGTGCTAATATCGAACTCCAAATCAAACTAGTCATATCTAATAACAAATCACGTTAGGGTTATGAAATCTTGGTCAGATCCGGATAAATGTATGTATGTATGTATGTATGTATGTATGTATTCATGCTTATATGATACGTAACACCAGCAGAAGTACCCAGTATTGCCCTGGGTAATCACGCAAATAGATTACGTGGCTAACCCTGGCATCGCTTTTCTCTGCTTCAAACAGATATAAAAAAATAATTTTATTTTTACGACTAAGTATTAAATTCATTTAAAAATTCAAATCCACATTTTAAATATACGACACGAGTTTCACATGGCCATTCATCGTCGCTACTAATTTTAAAATTTCAGACATCTATACGCGGTAGTTATCGTGCAATCCTCATGAGACACAGATACACAAACTATTCATTTTATTAAAATAAACTATTAGATTTATATACTCTAATTGAATTGAAAGGTAGTGTAGGCTATAGTCCGAAAGGGTAGTAAGACGCGATGCTAAAAAAATGAAAATAAATGGTACGGCGCACCGCACAGACTTTCTCTCTCTTACTATAAACTCGTAAGATTTCTGAACGGAATAATGTACATTGTATCATCACCACTCCACATAAGAACACGCATAAAATAATATACAATGATATAGAATCAATGAGAAAAGAGGCGCATCTTTGTCCACCTAAGAGCATTTCAAACAGTTTAATGT
>CABFWB010000059.1:105028-136403 GCA_902151455.1 Timema bartmani
TATATATATATACAATTTTAGCGATCGCAAATAATAAACCAATAAAATAAATTTTATAAAGGCTTGATACATATATGTCTATCAATGAACATACACTATTTTGATACATACACATGCTTTGTTCCAGTTAAAGATCTTCTCCCAGCAGATTCTGCACCGCAAGATACGGTTCACAGCCTGCGGGTTCTTTGTTTTGGACTTCACTCTTCTGCATACAGTATGGATGTTTCCCTATAACAATACCTTGTAATGTTTTTTGTTTTGGACTTCACTCTTCTGCATACAGTATGGATGTTTTCCTATAACAATAGCTTGTAATATTCTTTGTTTTGGAGCTCTCTTCTGCATACAGTATGGATGTTTCCCTATAACAATATCTTGTAATGTTCTTTGTTTTGGAGTTCACTCTTCTGCTTACAGTATGGATGTTTCCCTATAGCAATAGCTTGTAATGTTGTTTTTTGTTTCGTTTCCCTATAATAATACAGTGCATTTTAGCACAAATGTTAGTTCTATTCATACACTTTGGTGACTACGTAGGCTAAGGTATCTGACTTATCTCCTCTGATTTTCCTCTGATGAAGAGGTTGATGTTCGTGTCTATGCTGGAGACTTTTTTCCTAATATTATGTAACTAATTTTCTCATAAAAATGTGGGTATGTCTAATTTGAATTCTACCTTCCTTATCCTTACCACCATTAGGGTAGTTAGATATGAATAGATAAGCTGTAGGTGAAAAGTAAGTTAAGTATAATTAAATAATAACCTTGCTTCTCAACGTTAGTAATAACACTATTTTGAGCGTATTATAGCAAAAGTAATATATATATAATATATTTTGTTATTTTATTTTATTGATAACAAATATGAAAATATTATTTTAATTTAACTTTTAAAATTATTCAATTCAAATATATATTTCAAAATAATCCTTAAACAAGAGTTTATATCCAAGAAACCCATTTAAAAAAATATAATTGCACTATTCAGTGATCTATCTAATATCATTAAGTCTTATCCATGGTCATAAACAAACTACAAACTCTGTTGTGTCAGTCCGTAATAGACTCATCCCGATATAGTAGCTGCCATCTTTCGGCGAAGATAGTACCAAGTATATGGTGCCATGTGGTCATCTAATTGAAACCTAAGGCAATTAATCACAGTTTTCTTGACCAAGGCATTTACTTTTTTTTATTCAAGAAGCTTTGTCTTCACGATGTTGAGTTGAGATAAATTTAGACCCACATCTTCATAGAAAGCCTGGAAGCACCGGGTATCGAAGTTTAGATCTCTGGATCTGTAGTCAGGAATTACGGTCACTAGACCACAGTGGTCATATATAAACATTCATTTTCTAGTGCTCTGAGTTTCGTTACATACATAGACTTGCAGCATATTTACACTAATGGAATGAATATGGAAACGATAAAACTTTAGAAAATGTTAATCCGGGCTTAAGTAGAGAAATAGCGAAATACCAATTAGGAAAAAAGCCAATTTACTCAATTGGGATACAAACACCGTCCCATCAAATCATATAATACGAAATTCATGCCCATGTACTAGTGAGCACTAGTGCAGGAGCCCATTAAAATAATCTGCCTTTATAAGTTTATAGTTAATCTCTTTATTTGGTAAAATTCTGATGGACATGTATTTATTTGTAGGGTAAAAATAAAGTATGAGCTCATCGTGTAGTAAAAGTTGATATTTTATTGATAGAGCAATTAACTTACAAGTTTTATAAATTACACATTAGTGAAAGACAACAAAAATTGATATATTTTTATTCACTAATAAAATATTATTATCACTCTCTACATTAAATCATCTATAACATTTTCCCCATTGTGTGCAGATTATATAACTCTAAAAACTAACCATAATTTTAAAATGCAGTTAAATAAAACCCTAAACGTAGGCTGAGGATGGCGTAGTGTTAAACCTGCCAACACGTTTTTTTAAATGAATGATATCACGAGGCACTTAACGAAACGTCGACGCGAGGTAAACTTAAAGTATATATTTTTTATCGGAAAGCTTTCATGTTATGAGTGTATGTATGCACTAATAAAGCTAATGGGTTATGGATTAGAATAATTGAATCAAGATGTAGTTCATGGAGGGAGAGGGGAATACCACTGAGAAAAACCTCCCTTAGCACATCCGACTGTGATTTGAACCCCGATATTTCCATCAGCGACAGTCCAAACTATTACTAGAATGATGCCTTAGCTCAATCGACCACCTAAGCGGTTTTGAAAACAAAGTTAAGGTATTTTTTTTAGCACCTGATTTGTTCATTTGCGTTGTGCAGAAACATATTTTATGGTATGGTTTACAAAATGTCTCAAACCATCGTGTCCCTCTACATAAAATTTAGTTTGGATCTTTAATAATAAGTTCTCACTACAAGCTTAGTCAGCCATCCAACTGAAAATAATAGGTTTTTAATAAAAGTATGCTTTCAAATAGACCACAATATTTGTAGGTATTTCACTTTTCTGTTAACGCTACGCTAATTTTTACGTTAAATGAATCATATTCAATCTCTTTACTCTACGTGATTGTTAAGTGAACGTTACATGACGTTAACTGGAAGTTAATTGTGATCGCTGTGCTAGTTTTCTCAATGATGTCGGGAAAATTGCGCCCGGGAAAACTGCGCCTTCCCATAAATTACCACACTAGTAGGTGGGAAAATTGCGCCCACATAACATTGTCTGCCTCACCTAAATAATTTTTACAAGGTCATGTGGTCGCATTTTTTTCCCTTTCCTCACGGACTTACAATTTTCACCGGCGTAGATCGGTTCATCGCAGCCTTTTGTTTAGGAGGGTGGGTATTTAAAATCAACTTATCGCACATCATGAGGTCTTGAGGAGGTCAAAGTACATCGATTCATCGCATCCTGTCTCTTTGCCTGTTGTTTAGGTTAGGTTAGGTTAGGTTTTTAAATGAAATAAAGATTATTGTTTATCTGTAAGCACTTGATGTGAACGAATAAATTGAAGTTACCAAACTAGTTATTGATGACATTTTACTCCATTTTTTGAATATATGCTAGACTCTTCAAACACTTTATTAGGTCCTTGTTTTTTAAGTGTGTAGAACAGTGTGTGGGGCGCAATTTGGTGTGATGATCGATAGGAGGGCTCAATTTCCCCCCCCTTTTTTTTTTGGGGAAGGCGCAGTTTTCCAGGGTACAATTTTCCCTAATCCTTCTCAATATACGAACAATATATTTTAATTGAAATAAATTTTTCTCCCAAAAAAAAATTAGAAATGTAAAAAGGTTGTACAAGTACATGCGCAATATATACCACCTCAAACAACACTAACTAAATTTCGTTCTTCACAAGAACCCACGACAAAATATACAACCAAAAACTTACATTTATAAAAATAAATATTGACAGTGGACATTATGTTTCTGATATCAAATTTTCGCGAAAAATTTTACAAATACAAAAGAAGTGGTATCAAGAAATATTCACATGCACAAGGTTATTCATATGTCTAAGAACAATTTCATAACTAACTCAGCACAACTCTAACAAAAAACAATTACCTACTTATTGAAAAATATATATCAAAGACGATTACAGTTGTGGTTTTATGTTAATTTTATACATTAATTACTTTACAAATAAAACTAACTTATATCAATAAATCATGGCAAGTGAAGTATATTACGTCAAGGAAAATTAAATAACTACAATATTTTTACATTTAATGTAAATACTTGGAAAAAAATTAATTTTTCTATTAATATTAAAATAATGGTATACACATACATTTTTAATACAAAAACTATATAATAAACTAATTATAATTAAATGAACATATTCTACATGTAAGTATGTAACACAAAAAATATTAAAATTATTTCTTCCAAGGATGATTTCTAAATGAAATTCTTAACTAGTCAGGAAATAAACAAAGATACTAACTTTGTAAGAAAATAATAAAAAGAATAACATTTTTGAAAAAAAATACTTTGGGCGTCAATATGGGAGATAAATCATAAGAATTATTTTAAAAAGATTGAAATTCAATAACTTATATATTTTATATGGTTGAATTTACAAAAAGCAAATTTATTTTGTTGAAACAAACAAACTTTATTTCAAAAGGAGAAAACTTTAAAAAGCTATTAAATAATTTCGAATTTAAATATTTTAGTAGTAAACGTTTTGTTAAACATTTGTGGGGGCTCTCCCCTAAACTAATAGTCTTACAATCTTTTGGTCTGACAATCTCGTGAAAATTATATGATGTGAAGAGATTATTGAGGAGTTATATGTAAAAGGGGCCCATCTCGGAAAAACATATTTTGAGAAAACGGCGCTTAAATATTTACGATACATGCTACATTTACAATAAGTTTTTAATAAATTTAGGAAATTTTTTAAACATTGGTATACATATTTGGACATTAACAGTAACTCATAATTTCCTTGCGTGTTTTATATACATGCATAATTAAATATTATATTATGGCCTGCAAGTGCCCTTTTTACATAGAACAAGGGTCAGAAACCCTTTTTTTTTTTACATAGATTACCAATTTATAATGGTGTTTTCAAACATTTTAAGTGGAAATAATAATAAATATAATTAGGAATAATAGTAGTTATATTTATTTACTTTTTTAATGTGTGAGATATTTACTAAAAAATGTTTTAAATAATTAAAAATGACATAAACTTTTTTTCCTGTGAAATGCAAAATTTTCAGTCTTTTAGTTTAAGCCTTCTTTAGTTGAATTATTAATCAAAAATATTTTTATCAACATTGACAATATTCTCATTAACACATGTCACGTTAATGTCAGAATTGAATTTTTTTAAAAAGATTTCTTTAAACCAGTGAATTTGTTCAGTTTCCAAAAACTTAAAAAGACTTCTCACATCTGATTCTTTAGCTGGAGTTAGCGTAACTGGTTCAACAGGATGAAGGGACAAACCCATGTGATTGGGCCTCTTAAAGTAATCAAATGGAAGATATAGACCTGTATACGACCCTGAAACAAGAACACCTCCCGTCACAGGGTAGTTGAGACGGCGGTAGGATTGTATTTTGAAAACTTGTTCTTTTGCTTTAGGCTTTCGAGATCCAGCAAAGTTTTGTAGTCCTTCAGCCCATTTTTGTATAATAGCTGCGCCATTTTTTATTATAAATGGGGATGGCTTGAATCAACATTTTTTCAAACACTTAAACATTGTCAATAAGTGTAGCCACTTTTTCAATTTTACGCAAATATTTATTGTATATACCAAAGTTTTGGTCCCATTGGTTGTACGAATGACCTTGACTGGAAAAATATTATGTATCTTTTCTTGCAGTTTCATGTAAAGCCAACTACAAAATGTTGTTACTGTCATATTTTTATTTTGTCCCCCTGCTCCGCCAGAAAATAAAATAATTTCTCTAATATCACATTTTTCTTGTGCATAATAAAGTCGTTAACAAATTAACAAACTGTGCTGGAGTTTTTTTTAGATTCAGTTTCTAAAAAGTAATAAAATGCATTGCTATCATCATTGTGACAGTGTACATTGAACAAGAAAAGCCACATAAGCCTCTTATAGAACTGAGAAGTTATTATTATTATTTTTTTTTTTTTAGAGAGGCAAGTTTTGAGAGTAGTCGAATTCTAATACTAGAGTTCGACTAACAACAGACTTAACGGTATCAATCCATTCCCGTTTAAGCTTTTTGTAAGTTTTAGCCTTTCTTTTATGTAATTCACACATAAGCTTACATGAACATATTGGGTTAATCTTGATTTTCACTGTTGACTCTGTACAGAAATCTCACACATCAGTGCGTGGTAATTTAAAAGCATACATATTTTGCTTTTTAAAATACTTGGATTAAGATTTGTAGCTCATTTTTAATGGCTGGTCTGTTTTATCCTTGCTCTTTGAATCACTTAAATAATGCTACTCCACTAAGGTCGGGATTTTCAAAGTAGTTTTTCTTTGATTTATTAATATAATAGTGAGAATCTTGATGGGGTATTCCTTTAAATGTTCATTAAACAGCTGCAACACATATTCTTTTATGTTACGGGTTCGATTATTGTGTTAACCCCGAATTTAAATAAATGACCTTCCTCCTTTAACTTTATCTTGAATCACACGAATCCGTTTAACCGATGTTTGATAAAGGGATACCAGAAAATTTCGACACACTGCAACACTTGAGCCACTGTATTTTATAGAATATGACCACACATTTTCTCGTGTTGTATTATTAGAATCACACACTTTTTCCAATTTACAGTCTTTTCTAGGCTCAACAAACCACCTAAGTAAAAATCTTGCTCTTGTTTTGAACCTGTTTCATGAAAAAGAGAAAACATATCTTGTTGTTCATCTTTAGTCATTTTCTTAAAACAATCTTTGTAACAACACTTTATCACACAGTTATATGATTTAACTGTAATTTATTTATTGGAACAAGCTGTTGCAGAGGCTTCCCCGGAATTACGTTTCAATTTACTTTCTTTCCTATTACCTAATGCCTGTTTCTTTCTCTTCCTGCTTGAATTATTAATTTCTTCTTCCTCACTAACCACAATGTCAGACATTTTACACTGTTTTATTGTAATACTAAATAAAAGAGTGAAAATATAACCTCACAACTATGTGGCGCAAAATAAACTGATAACAACAGCTGATGAACTGCCTCACACTGCTATCTATATTCAACATTACAAACCAAACTTTGCAAGCATACCAAAATAGGTATGGCGGAACATAAAATGCAATCTCCCTAAAAAGGGCCTATCTTTAGATAGGTCCTTTTTACATAGAGCTCTTCAATTTGACATTGAAAACATTTTATATCAAAGTACAACGTGGATCTTATTAATGTTTTATGATAGTTATGATGATAAGAGATTCTAAAAATAGTTTGAACTCATATTTAAAGTGAAAAATTTATAAATAATACAAAATATATGGGTGTTTAAAGGTGACAAACATTTGCTTTAGCGTAAATAGTAAAGCGGTATTATTTGTCACTGCCTTAAGTACTCATTTCTGACATATATTAGTTTTGATTTAAAAATTGAATTCGTTTATTTTTCAGATTGTTGGGGCAGTGACTACCTACTTAATTATCTTGATCCAGTTTTACTTATCTTCGAGGAAACCAAATGGGGCACCCAATGTTAACGATTCTTTGCTGGGCGATAGTGTGGAAAATATAACCATACCTCAGGACTTTAGAAACTAGTTTCCTCAAGTAATTTACAAGAAACAATCTTGGTTAAGATAATAAAAATAGAAAAATATATATTTGAACAAAAAGAGTGAAACAAACATTATTAATCCTATAGTAAGGCTTGTGAGCATTTAAATCTAAACTTCAAGGACGAATTTATGAATCAAACGTATACCGTGAGACTTTCTTCAAGTTTTACTTGTATGCTGTGTTTTTAAGGACACTCTCAAAACTTATGGGGGTATCATATTGAACATATTGAACCTAAGTTAAAATTCAAATCACCAATTATAGTGTCAATCCATTCCAGTTTGTTGTTAAATATCTATTAGATTTTTATAAATATTTAATCGTATATTTTTAAGTTTGCATGGATTACTAACAATTATTATTAATGTTGGACAAGCACACATTACTACCTTCTAACATTTTGAATGTCACTTAATTTTGTTTGAATAAATAACTTGTATTTTCTGAAAGTTTTAATAAAGGATAAATCAAACATGTTTGTATTTTTCAAATGTTATTTGATTGTATTATAAATTAATTTATTATAATCCAACACGGTGGTCACGTAGTATAGGGCGCTATTCTAGCAATAGAAGACAATGCCGATGGTGTGGATATCGTGGTTCGATCCCGGTCTGTGTACTGAGGGTGGTTTAACCTAAATGTTTTTCCAATCTCTCTCTATCTTCACGCAAATTTGGGGACACCTTCTCTCAAGTCAACCTTACTTATCCCTTGCCCATTGGTGCAATTGGTTTATTAGTGTCCAGCCCGAATTATTAATAAGAAGCAGTGCTACACCATCCAATATTTATTTTAATATAAAGGCGGTCTACATCATTAAGCTGTTTTAAATAATAACCCGTTGCCTTATTGATTGATAAACAACTACCTTAATGAAAAACAATATTTGGTAGATTACAATAGTGAAAACTCATAAATACAGTAAATCAATAACACTCTGAAATTTGAACACTGAACTATTATTGAGTTTCTTTAAGAGTGAACTGCCGCTCTAGTTAACACCAGAAACGGTGATTGTGTAAACATGGTAAATAGACATGATAGGAGACACTTGAAAGCAAAAGTTATAAATACTTATTAACAAATTAGTTTAATGTAACAAAGGCAGAGAAAGTACAAAGAGTATCATCAGAACACAAAAAAATATATGCTGAAACGGTTCATAGAGTTGACCAAGATAATTAGCTACACAGATACCTGAATAACTAATACTCTCTGAGAGAGAGTTTGGCGTGAAGCATCAACGAATTTGAAAGACAGGTTAAGCTCAGGTTTAACTTGAGTGACGCTAGTCCTCCTATTAATATGTATTGCCAGGCTAGCATGAAATAATAATAATAATAATTATACTAAACAATAACTAGTTGCAACTAATAACTAGCAAGCCACTACACAATCGCAGGATCGAAAGGCACCCTACTCCGAACCTAGCATGAACAATACTATGAAAGGAGAGCCGGATTATTTGTGCTAGGGAGGCTGGCTATACCTCAGTTTTATCTTCTGTGGTGCTGACTGACAGCTTTGAAAATCTACCAGACCAAATTATGTATCCCTACGCCGAACCACATTATCTGCAAAAAACATGTCTTTAGCAGTTG
Source organism: Timema bartmani (assembly GCA_902151455.1). Classification (NCBI taxonomy): domain Eukaryota; kingdom Metazoa; phylum Arthropoda; class Insecta; order Phasmatodea; family Timematidae; genus Timema; species Timema bartmani. The sequence continues at coordinate 113,904 of CABFWB010000059.1, forward strand.
TCACTTCTGACAGTCAAAATTTAGGTATATATCTAAATGTTGACTTTCAGAAGTCAGCTGTGAACTGTCAGTCAGCACCAAAGAAGCCATGGAGCTACTGTACAACATAAATGTCTGTCAGCTCCAGTCATTGACGGACCGGCCAAAATTATAAAACAATTTAATTGTATAGGGTAGGTTCCAATTCAGCGTTCTAGGCCTTGTTTTGTCATGAGATGGCGCACGACCAATTGGTCTAGGCCAGAAACATTAAACGCATGACTTGAGTATGGAAACAACAAATCGGGAGGCTTCACACTCAATAAGGGTGATAGCACATCTAATTGAGAGAAGAGCAAGCCATGACAGACGGGCAGAAATAGACCCACAAGTTGAGCACCGCAAACTGGTGAACAACACAAGTTAAATAATATACAAAACGCGAGCCATGCCTGATGGCCATAAATGACCCACAGGTTGATCACCGCAAACTGGTGAACAACACAAGTTAAATAATACACAAAGCGCGAGCCATGCCTGATGACCATAAATGACCCACAGGTTGATCACCGCAAACTGGTGAACAACACAAGTTAAATAATACACAAAACGCGAGCCATGCCTGATGGCCATAAATGACCCACAAGTTGAGCACCGCGTGAACAACACAAGCTAAATAATACACAAAGCGCGAGCCATGCCAGATGGGCAGAAATGACCCACAAGTTGAGCACCGCGTGAACAACACAAGCTAAATAATACACAAAGCGCGAGCCATGCCANAATCGGGAGGCTTCACACTCAATAAGGGTGATAGCACATCTAATTGAGAGAAGAGCAAGCCATGACAGACGGGCAGAAATTACCCACAAGTTGAGCATCGCAAACTGGCTCAGAAGAGCATACTCAAACCTAACTAGGTATAACTATCCAGCCTGGAGCAACCTTAGAAATGGACAGTGGTTTGTAATATAATTCCTTTACCAGTAGTAAAATTTATTTGGTCCTGTATTTTAGATGAATATTCTGTTTTGGAATATATTTTGTGTTTAGGTGACACATTGGCTACGGTTTTTGTTTTGTTAGTTGAATATCAATTCTTTCTTGGTTCTCCTAATCAGAATGCAATTTTCTTCTGTAAATTCAGATATATTTCAAGCTCTAAATAGTTTTATTAAAATAGAAATAGCATTAAATAAAACCGAGATTAACTCTACACTTAGAATGAAATAATTATGTCCCTTTGAACCAATTCCCTCGATTCATGAGCCAAAATATTCAAGTAATGGTGTTGAATATATCTTTAAAGTGCGCAAACTATACGATGAGATATGTGGTATCTTAAAAGTGACAAATCTAATGTTTAGAATTGTTCTCGAATTGCTTGTTTTCATTCAATTTTATTTTGTTGGACATACATATTTAGCATACACGTTTGCCTTTATTCTATTAAGGCAAGATATATCAGTATTTTATTGGAGGCCAACATTTGTGTATCAATATTTTTGGCCTTTATGGCAAATTGGACATCTTACAGTTGTTCTTGTATGTGATGCCGTAAGCTTACAAGTAAGTAGCATTTCCATCATTTGTGGTGATTATAATCCTAGATTACAGTTTATGAATACTATTACAAAAGTATGCATATTTAATTTTTTTTACCAAAGTAGCCTGAATTTGACTATTATTAAGTTCATTTAAACGTATATTTACTATTAAAATTAATTTAAATTACCTGAAAACAGTTCCAAAGAAGATTTTACTTATATAAACTCAGAAAGCCTATATATATATATAATCATAAAATCAAGTATAAATAAGAAGTTTACGCTTAATAATTTTTTTCATCTTTTCTGTGAATATAAACAGTGACCCGCCTAAATATCCCAAGTAAAGAAAAAACACGTTAAAAACTGAGTAATACAAGTTCAATTTATGATATGTATTGTATCATTAGTATATATCAAACAGTAAATAAATATTTTACAATCAAAATTTAAATTATATAATCTGAATAAAGTATTTTATCAATGAGTAGTGATACTCCGAGTTCCCGGGTTCAATCCACGGTGCTTTCAAAATTTATCTGTGAATCAGTGAGTCTGGAACCGGGTCAACTCAGCCTCTTGAGGACAAAATCAGGAGCTACTTGAATAAGGAAATAACAGCTCTGGTTAAAAAAACTGAGATTAATGGCTGGAGGGTTCGTGCTGACCATATACCCCTCTATCCATAAATGTTGGCATTATCTTTGTTAAAGGTGGTTGCGGTAGCTTGCGCCCTCACACCATGGAATAAAATAATATTATCTCTTTTTTTATAATGAGTTTGATTATTCCATGTCTAAGTAAATTTAAATATATAAAAGTGTAAAACATTAACATCATAATAATACAAGACGTATATGAAACTTTTTAGAACCTATATTTGTTTTAGTTTTTTTCATTTCTAATATAGATTCAAATTGATTTCAATTGTGTTTAGAACAAAGGATTTTTTTAAATTACAAGATTTACAAAGTTTAAATAAAAATTCCAAACATAAACATAATTTTATATTAGAATCAACATCAAGGAAAAGTAAATCAAATACCATAAAATTTAATAATATTATTAAAGCATAGTAAATACAACTTAATATCAGTTTATTCTTAGTAATAACCTTTTTTGTTTGCATACCGCCAGATATAATTTATCTTCCATTTTGTACCCCCAAAGTCGTTTGTGTATAGTGCAAGTTTTACATATTCAATAATCTACATCTAAAATAAATAAATAAATTACACTAAAAATCTTAATTCTCATGCTAAATTGACCTGCTGAAGATGGAAGATCTGAGTTTGAATACTAATCGAGTCTACTGAGGATGTTTTTTTAAAAATTGTTTCCCACTCTACTTTTTAGCAAATGGTGGTAGATTACCTCTAAAATAATTCCTTCCTTTATCCCTATCTCATTAGACTAATTAACATAAGTGCATGCATCTTAAAATGATAGTAAAACGTGGTTATTAATAAAGGAAAAAGTACAAAATAACTATAGATATTAATTTAAATTTTACAAGCCACCTAAAATGTATATATTTGGGTTTTAATTAAATTATATACAAGTGAAGGGTTTTATTTATGCCATGATTTCACATAGTGCAGTAACAACTGAAGATATTTTTTTTTATTGAATACTAAATATTTATACTACTATATATTTTAAGATTTTCTCTACAAGATAATTTGATCCATCTAGATGTTTCGCGAGAATTAGTACGTCACCCGTTAGATCGATGTTTCATGTGTTCATGTATATAGTTGTCTCTAATATTTTAAACTATATATTATACACTCTTGCTAACATCCGGTATCTGATTGTTGACCTGAATAAAATAGGATTATTATTTTCACCATATGCTAGCCCATATTTATTTATTACTAGGTGTTCTGTCTTACGACAGGTCCATTCCATTTGTCAGTTAACTTAGACCATCAAGTTGCTCTGCCCTCTGCCTCCTCATTCAGCGCCCAGAATAGGAGTTTTTTTTATCGTTGACTATCCATGAAGGGAGAATTGAATACTCCAATATATAAAACATAAATTTAATCCTTATAACCGGGAATAAATCTCGATCCTCACATGTCAAAACCAACCATACTACCGTTGAGCTAACTCTAGCAGTACGTACTGTAGATATTTAGATCAATTTAATGAGAAACAATTAAAATATATTTTAATAAACTCTTTGTAATAAGGATACATATTAACATTGGTTTATTTAATATTTTTAATTATCTATTTTATCAACCTGGCGTTAATTCATTAGAGAATCGCGAGTGTCATTAATATCAAATTAAGGACATTTGTCGCACTAGTGTGCTTTAATAATTGTGAAATTCACTAAGAATCAAAATCAACTTTATAGGTCACATTGTGGTTTCGCTTATCTTAACGACACCTTTTCTACTAATCACAAGGCTATGTTATATAAAACAGTTTTTTCAAACAAAATGGCGACTGTTTCGTTCACATGAAATTTTAAACAATTATCAAGAAATCTACAAGGGCAGATGCAATTATTTAGAAAACAATTTAGGGTCACATTGGATCATTTTCATATTCATAAATAACATTCCTGAGTATGCTTAGTTTGTTAAGAAAATTAAGTTGATAATTTCTTCGGATATTTTAGGTACTCAAATGCTCCATATTTGAGCTTTAAAATCAATTTGTCCCCAAAAGTTTTATTCTTCAATCTTTGTGCAGAATAAACTCATTTTCACCTTTAACACTCACAGTCAATTAATTGCATATAACCCGAACGGGTAGTAAGATGCGGTGCTAAAACCTCCTACCTATTGTGTATGTACTGTACAAAACAAATTACAAATTGGACAAACTGAATGTTTTAGACATCAACATACTTGCATATCTAAAATGTATAGAAGTATATTGAGTGTACAGTGAAACACGGTTATCTTATATTCCTAAAGTCAGTATCGTCCTTAAAATAACACAACTTTTATTACATAATCAGGTATTAAGGTTATTTTTGATAATTAAGTAATTAAATTAAGAATTGACCTGAAAGGGATAGAGTATAAAGAATTAGATTAGATAAAATAAATATAGCTCAAGGTAGAGATAGGGTGTAATAAGGTGGATTGTATAGAGCTAGTTCAAGATAGGGATAGGGTGCTATGAGGTGGACAGGTTAGAAGTAGCTTAAGATAGGGATAAGGTGTAGTGAGGTGGATTGTGTAGAACTAGCTCAAGATAGGGATAGGGTGTAATGAGGTGGAATGTGTAGAACTAGCTCAAGATGCTGATAGTGTGTAATGAGGGGTACAGATTAGAAGTAGCTCAAGATAGTGATGGGGTGTAGTCAGGCTGACTGGATATAACTAGCTCAAGATAGGGATAGGGTTTAATGAGGTGGACTGGATAGAACTATCTCAATATAGTAATAGGTTGTAGTGAGGTGGATTGGATGGAATAAGCACAAAAAAGGGATAGGTGGCGTACTTTTGTAAGTGCGGCTATGAACTTTCGAATTTTTAATAACATAGAATAGGTAAATAATTCGTTTATTATATCTTAAGCTTGAAACACAACTCTCAACAATGTCTTCTCGCGAAATTGACACCCTGAACTCTTTTAAGTATTTACCAAATTACTTGAACATTATCATAGGAATTCCAGTTGAGAATATTCTCCCAAAAACTACTGAACCGAAGAGCTCTGTTCATAACTGGTTGATTCTTTGTTTTGGACCAGACACTTCTCTATTAAGTAAGATTTTGCATTTTCTTACAATTATAATAGAACGTTATCATTTTCAATTCTAAGCTAACAAATGATACAATTTGTACTTGATTTAAAAAATAAATATATGAAAAATGACTATTAAAATATTGCAAATGTAATTAATTGTTTTAAGTATATACATTTAGAAAATTGGTACTGGACACGGAAATAAATCTCGTGTGTGTGTCATTAAAAAAAATTTTTTTATGAATATTTGAGGACAACATTTATGTGAAACAATTATTAATCTAAATGTAATGTGTAATTTAATGTTTTAAAATGAGTTATAATATTTTTTCCTCAGATTGTGGGTGCAGTGACGTCGTATTTAAATTGTGGTTGTCGAATTTCCACTTAAATGAATTAATTGTTTTTAAAAGTTAATAGAATAAATATAAACACATTAGGTTGATTAAAGATCTATAATGATTTGAGGAGTGTTTATTTTTGTTTTTTGAATCGTAGTTTTATTAAAAAAATATTTAAAGACACGTGATTCAACATTTATAAAAATCAATATTCGATGTCGTACAAACCAGTGGTTTTGTAATTAAACACGTCAAACTGTTTTATCTGTTTACTAAGAAACCTATTTAGAATATTGGTTTGGTGGGGTCTCTTAAATAATTTATAAATATCCCTTCACGCAAATGGAGATATTTTCCTCTAAATTATATCCATTTCATTTTTAACCCTTTGATGTAAATGTTCGCAATGCCCAAACGGGTAGTATGACTTGAATAATGTATAAATGCTTGGATATTGAGAACGATTCAAAAGTAATATAAATCAAAATATTTTATTCTTAATTATTAATGTATCTTTTATAACATATTTTTAGTGACATAGTTTTTACATCAAATGCACTAAATAATAAAAGCATGTTTTTACTTGTTATAATATTATCTCTTAAAGGAGAACCATAATGTAAACTAATACATTAATATACTACTACTGTCGATATTGAATTAATTAAGATGCACTCAAGTTAATAAAACATGTAAAAGATTGTTAAATAAATATCCAATACTAAATCATTTTTTTTAACAATGAGAAAACCCAATTAAATAAATCTTTATTTCAATTTTACTTTCATTGATGTGTTCAAATAATTAAAGGTGTCTTATTTACATAATTTAATTAATTGTTTAGTTATGTTGGCTAGATAATTAGCTCAGTGATATATATGTATATAGTGAAGTGTATTACATAATGAAGTGTTACATACTCTGTACTCATCACAATACATTGTTAATATAATCAAATCACGTAGAGTACGGTGGGCAGAAAATGCAGAGTGAATGGAAGAACCGTTGTTTTAGTGCGTATATGCTCATGAAATATCTCTTTCAGTTACGGAGAGACAGCTCTAGATTGAGTGGTTGTTTTAAGTTTATATGGAGAGTATTTTTATATTTTGGTTGGCCTACCAGCGTATCGCTATAATGTTGAAGAAAATAAAGTGTTTTAGTCACCCTGAAAATTTCTGATACGTGTGTGTTAGGCTTATAACTAAAAATCTAAAGAAGCAAAACTTTAGCAACACTAATAGTGAACAATATTTGTATTTTGATTGCAATAGGGGCAACAAAGATGGAAACTGGACTCCACATATCTGATTTATTAACTGCACAACTAATCTGATTTAGCTAACTGAGAAACTAGAAAAATATTACTTTTGAAGAACCTATGGTTTGTTGAGAGCCACGTAACCATTGTTTTTATTTCTATTTCTGTGTGACAAATATATCAGGGATACAAAATAAATCAAGCATTTTTCAACTATTCTAACATATTTTCTGCAATAAGGCCGGCTCCAAATATTGAAGACCTGCCAGTTCCAGTCCCCCCCCCAAATGCATGGAGTTGAAGGAATCCGTTATGAAGATTGTGCAGATGAATGTGCTGCAAACTCTACTGAAACATCCCCTTCTAAAGATTTGGAGTACCATTCGGAAACTAATGACACTCTAAATTTAACTAATCAATAATATTTGAATGGCTTAGTTTGGTCCGTGACCTAAAGTTAAGCAACGATCAAAGTTAAACTTCTTGGATCACGGTTCCAGCAATTAAAATTACTTGAAACTGGAATTAAATAACATTGTATCAACAACGAATTGGAGTATAATTCAATTATTTCGCTCTGGAGGAAATTGTGGAGAAAAATTTAATGGCCTTACAAAAGAATTAGGCATATAACATGGTCCTAACGAATGATGCATCTTATATATCGAAGCGTTAACGTTAAGTTTGAAAGCAGCTCTAATCCATAGTGGGAATATATACTTATCAATCCATCTAATTCATGTCGCTGACTTAAAAGAAACAAATGATTAAAGTATGTCGAAGATTCTGAATAGATTATAGTACCAAGACTTCTCTTGGAATGTTTGTAGTGACTTTAAGGTTATTAGAAAACTTGCAGGTTTACAATAAACTTTCACAAAATATGTTTTTCTCTCTCTATGTTCAGGCAAAAACAGTTAATTATATTGTCCAACAATAGGAAAAATGGATTGAATATTTAACAGGGAGAAGTAATGCAACTATGTTCCACTAGTTGAACCAGAATATTTATCTTCCACCTTTACATAAAGCTGGTTAAATAAAGAAATTAGTGAAGGCCTAAGATAAAAAATAGGAAGTAGACTCACATATCTTGCGGGAGTTTTTATAAATATAACAGATGCTAAACTTAAATAACGGTCATTGGTTACCCTAAAAAAAATATGATTAGTTTGTGACTAAGCTACAGGACACTGAAGTGACAGCTTGGGTTTCGTTTAGATCAGATGTGCAGGAATTTCTTGCAAACAAGAAAGAAGACAATTATGCATCTCTGTTGTTAACTTTGCTTACAATGCTATACATCATGGGCTGTTGATTGTCTTTGAAAATTAATTTTCTACTTTCATATTTTTTTAAAGTTAGAAGCTGTGCGTAGTGACGCTTTCATCAGGACATATGAATAACGTAAAATAGTTATTACCGCCATGATGGAAGATAACTTGTGGATTTATAAGAGGGAATGCAAAACAGTATTAGAAATAAATATCAGGGGCAATCATTTTAGTTAGAAAGAATGCACATATTACCTGTAAGATAATATAATTAACTAGCGGACCCGACAGACGTTGTCCTGCCTGAACGTTGGCTTTTCGTTTGGGTGGCATAATTGATTTCGATAATAAAACAAATACTATGTGATCATCACAATTACAAATTCACAATGAACTCCTATTAGTGAGTTACACAAATATTACAAATTCAGTGTTTGTCAAGACAACATACAAAATAAAACTTCTTTTCATTTTTGAATGAATATTGGGGTGTGTGTGTGTGAAATGTTGAGGTTACATGTTCTGATATGCAAAAAATTAAAAAAAAAAAACCCCAAAAAGTTCCCTAAAAAATAAAAAAAGCCTAGAACCCGATTGCAGCGCCACCTACCGGGTCCAATTGTGAATCTAAACCATCCACGGACCCACTCAAACACACACAAAAAATTTAATCAAAATCGGTCCAGCCGTTTAGGAGGAGTTCAGTGACATACACACGTACAGAAGAATTATATATATTAAGATATACATGTTTTATATTAACATGAAAAGATTATTAATGAATAATGCATTCAATATGTAAAGGCTAATTAATTGTCTGTTAATAACAATTGGTAATTCATCGACATTTTAAATTTTAGTATTTTTTTAAATATAGACGTGACAAAGAAAAATTAACATTTTTGGAATCAGCACATCAATTTCCTTTAGAATCAACCACTTATGTCCCAAACGTATGAACACTTTTTAATGTTGACTAGTGATAATTTAAACACAATTTATTTTTAAATATATTTGTATCATTGCTTAAATTTAATATTTTTATAGTCATAAAATTATTATTATTTAAAAAAATATCGAAATTTTTATTTTAAGCACTATATACATATTTATGAATCAATTAGTAGTCTTACGATGGATTAAATTATAACAATTTAATTAGCGTTAATGAAAATGATGTTAACCATCAAAAACAGTTTCTAAATTGAAACATACATAGTTTATTCGTTATAAAGGTTAGTTATCTAAAAGTGTAAGTTATTCATGCTAAGAGAAGTCACTAAACATTTAAATTTCTTTGAAAATGAAGGAAACACCAGATATTTTTACAGCAATGAGACCTTTAGTTTATATTTCAAGACTACCACATTTATACATTTGATTGTAAACATGACCGCTACTCATATTTCTATACTAAAGCGTTTTGTATTTTAGTTCTTGGAATGTGTACTGCAATTATTTTGCCAGAAATATTTTTTATCTTCAAACTACTTTTAGGTGATTATATTTTGGACAAACTGACCCACTGTGGGAAAATAATTGGAACTAAATTAATGACTTTACGTGCAGTTCATTTCAATTTGTCTGTTTAGCTAATCTTATTTGTGGGAAATATTTAAACTTGAATTTAGAAATTAATAAATTTACAATTAAATTTACCCCATTAAATACTTTAAACAGAAATAAAAATGTTAGACTAGGGAATAGCAAAATTCAATAGGTCCCCAAAACATCTGATGTCGAGAATGAAGTCAACCTATCCACAGAGGAAGTAATAAAACTACGTAAAATGTACAACGAAATATGTGACATTGCCCAATTTACCAATAAAATGTTTTCTTTAGGAATGCTTATTTTTGTCGCAATTAAATTTATAAGATTAATATATAAAGCATTTATATTCGCTGTTTCTTTGATAGACAGTAATCAATTGATTTAAGGAGACTTGATTTTCTTGACTTGCTTTACTACTGCACATTTGGTGGCAGTTGTGTGGTTGTGCAATTCGGCAAGTCATCAGGTAAGCTATACTTTAATTCATCTGATTTGCGATAGTTTAAAAAATTGTTTATCTGAAATTATATCTAACAAAATAATGCGATCAATTAGAGAGAGTGTTTCTGGGTTTTTTAACGTCTTAGTATCCTTTCAGGTTATACGCCTATGTATACTAATGTAAGGGTGAGAAAAATTGAATTTATAGGAAGTGTGTCCGCATTTGAGTGGAGATATGTCTGGAAACCATATAGGAAAAACTACCCTTAATACACATGAACATGATTGAACCCCGATCTCCTCAACATCGGCAATCTAGTTGATTGCGAAAGTGACGTCTTAGACAATGTAAAGTACTCAACAAAGTGGGTGTTTCTGTCTCATTAATAATAACTATGTAATATTCTACAAGTATATTCTTCGCCATCATAATAATCACTCAATTTAATTATGTAATGTCCATTAATATTAAGGACATTTAAGTATATTTTCCTTCTACTAAAATTAGAGAAATTTAATTATGTAATCATGAAAATCATTTTAATATTTTTATAAAGCAAACATTTAAAATTAACATTGTGTTTTTATTTGTAATATTTAATAAAAATTTTCAAACAAACTGATTAATTAATCAATTAAAAAATAAACCAATTATTTGATTCTAAAACAGACCCACCATCAACATTTTAGCTATCAATTCATCACTGTGAAAGATAATCTGACGCTGAGCTCTTAATACAGTATGTAGATGCGATACTGGCTAAAATAATTGATTGTGATAGTTCAGTGGGCTCTAAATGTACCGCTCTTCAAAACATTTGTAAATATATGAATCTCTAATTATATTTCTTTGATATATTTTTCAAGCGATTTAAATTTGTTTTTATTGAACATAATACTAACTGATATATCCTATAAAAATGTAATTTTTTTTACATTGTTTGATACATTCTACATGAATTTATAGTGAAATTTCTACACATTCGATTATATTCATGTTAATTTTATAACATTATTAATGAAAAGGCTCTTTTACTAAGCTAGGTATATACTTTATAAATAAAGCGTTTACGAAAAATTGGCATATTATTAAAACATTAAATTTATCAAAATCTAGATGAATTATAAAAAAAAGTATTTTGATGCGTTAAAACCAAACTTGAAACACATAATGAGTTATTATAATAATGAATAATTATATGAAACCATTTTATGAACCCAATGAATTATTACAATAATGAATCGTTATATGAACCCATATTTATAAAGATATCTTTGTTTAGTTTTTATGTTCTCTTTTCCAATACATTTAAAGAAATATCTTAATAATAAAGCCAATAAAAATAGTTTTAAAAGTAATGAAGTAATAAGAGTGTCCTTCCCATTTAGGCAAGCAAGATAGCGGTTCTAACCAAAAAGCTTCACAACGAAACGAATAATAAAAACGTTAGTGAAGATGTAAGTGTAACTACACCAGTAAATTATCATAAATTATTATATTATTTATATGGGTGTGTGTTGAGGAGACCATTAACTTCATAAACACAAATACAAATTTATAAAAATCAAACAAATAGTGTAAAGTAATAAAAGAAACGCTAACCAAATACTATCTTGTATTTCTGATATAAATTAAAGTTATATTAAATTATGTTATACTCCATTCACGGTAGGAATTACTCTCTGAAAGTTCGATTTTACTACCAATATCCTACTATATAATAGATTTCTAGTAGGGAAAAAGGCCTTTCAGAAAACAATTCCTACGCTGAACAGACTTTAAGTAGTCATAATGTCATCGTTGCAGTTGTACATACTACCGCAACATATTTTGCACCGAAAAGTCCAGCTCACTGCTTGCGAATTGTTTACATTGGACAACACTATTTTATATTCGGTAAGGAAATTATAGCTTTGTTTTATTTAAAACCCGTTTTTATGTCGGTTATTTCAGCTAAATCATCAAAGTAGTTAACTTTGATTGTTAACTGACCGAGTGAAGTGAGATTCTGTTTTCGCATGAGCATTTGACATTTCAGCAGTATGTCTGGATATTTGTCCCACAATAGCTGTCAAATTCTTACAATAACTTTAATTACAATTGGCCGTGACATTATCTGAACGTAGATCAAACAATTTATGTAAATAGTTCTTAGATCTGCAATCGCTCGAGTATCTTTGCCATTACTATTCAATGTCGGAATATGGGGTGAGACTAACATCTTAAATCACATAAACCAAGATTATTATCTAAGAATATACTGTACTATTGAATATAGTAATAATTTTTTTTTGTCAAACTCAATCACCAATTACTATCAAAATCGCTTCAGTGGCCGAATGGTCTAAAGAGTCACTCTTGTGTTAGACTATCATTTGGGATCGTGATAGTTTTAAATGGGGCACTACTTGTGGAAATCTAGCAAGAGGGGCTGGTACCAAACATTTACTCTATACTCACCCGAAATTGATTCCCAAAAATTGGGTAGTTTGTCGCAACATATATGTGCAATGTTTAACAACACATAAACGTGTGAGCGGTTTCTGTTCTTTTATGAAAAGGAAAAGAAAAACACCAAATATGTTACGTTTTACGGACATGTACATTTTGTAAGTGACTTCAATGTGACCCAAAGCCTAGCACTCACGATATATATATATACATACATACATACATACATACATACATACATACATACATATATATTCATATTATAAATATATATGTATAAATATAGATTAATAAATATATGTATAACTATAAATATTAAGCTCAGTGGTAGAACATTGGTGTACTAAGCCAAAGGTCCCGGTACGATTCCTGTGTCCAGGTGTCATTTTTCAATTTTCAGAATATATACATAAACTTTTGTTATAAAAATAGAGGCTGTCTTAATAAAAATAGAGCTTGTCTTAAAAGATATGTATTTGTATCCATCGTATTTGCATTGGCCTATATATCGTGTATGTATATACATGAATATTTATGTATGTAAATATATATTTAGCACTGCTTCTTACTACCCGTTCGGGCAAAATATTTATGCAACCTACTAATACGATAGTGGCTTTAGGGATTAGGAAGGTTATATTTAAAGGAAGTGTACTCACATTTGCGTGAAGGGAATATGGAAAAGCATTTTAGAAAAAACATCCTCACTATACCCGACCGAGACTCGAACATTGATCTGCGTACCATAGGTAGTAAAGTCCACTCCGAGAGTAGCGCCTTAGACCATGTAGGCAATCGAAGCGTGCTCTCACGATATTGATACAAATAAATGTATTGATATTGTTGTTATAAAAAATATAGGTTGTCTTAAAACTTTATTTGGATTTAATCTTTTTTTTACAATTGTAGGTTTTTATTTTTCAATTTGGGTGATGAAAATATTGATTTTTTCAAAATTCAAGACCCCCTCAGAATTTTGTATATTCAATATAGGCCCTTATGAACAAACCTGGTCTAGAGTGTCAATAGATCATTATGGTGTAGTTTTTAATCTTAGCCCAAATGAACAAGGAAATGTTTTACAGAGGTTATTTATAATTAAAGTTTGACCATTCTCTGTCCACGATAGTACAGGTGTCCATCCTCAAAACTTATCTTCCTTGTACCTAGCCTCTAAACTAAGCCTTTAATATCCTAGAATAATTTTTTTCTGAGTCTTAATACTCGTCCAGACAAGCCGCTTATTAGTTTTATGCTAATAAGTAAGAATGAGATAGATATTTGGATAAATATATAACGGAATTAGTATTGAGTCAGCTATGGATAATATTTATTAAAGATAAATATTGTCAGCTATGGATAATATTTATTAAAGATAAATATCAGTCCACCCGTCTGGGATTTTAACCCTTGACCCCACTCCCCCATCATCATATTTTAAACAAAATAAGCTCTACCTATGAATTTATCTTCATTGACACAAATACAGCTAAACTTTAAGTTAAAACGTGACAATAATTTAAACACCATCCATCATGTTCATAATATTCGTCGAAAATAAGTGTAATTTTATTCGGTTTGGCTCAATTATAAACGAATTGGTGAGCATGCAGGCTAAGGCTTGCGTTAGTCTCGTATCTTTGTTAACTTAGAGTGGTGGTTTTCCCTGGGTGTTTTCGCACTCTCATGGGACTTAAATGAGGGCACATTTCATCTCTAACTTTAACCTAATCATATCTATTTTACTAGGGTATATATCTGGATAGCCCGAACGGATGGAAAGACAGTTCATACAAAATAATATACTAAGTGATACATTTTATTCAATGATAATACATTCTTTCAATAAATTATGAAAGATCAATAAAGGGTATTACCCGCTTCGGTGGCCATTTGGTCAACTGCATCACTCTCGCAATAAACTATCCCACAAATGATGGAATGATACGTGTTCGAAAACCGGTCTGGTGTACTGAGAGTGGTTTTACCAAAAAAATATTCCACTCTCCCTTCACGCGAATGTTAGTACACTTCCTCTAAAGTCAATCTTACTCATACCTGATTTGGTAGCCACATGGTCCTAGGCGTAACTCTAGTGTTGAACTATACAGCCGATGACAGGGAAATTGGGTTTTTAATACACGTCGGGTGTACTGAGGGTGGCTTTATTTTATTTTTTTTCATTTTCCCTCTATAAAAAATACGAGTGCACTTCCTCTAAAGTTAAGCTTGTTCATCCCTCATTAGTATAATTAGTAAACATGCGTATAGCCTGAACAGATGATAAGACAGGCTGATAAAAGAAAAGTAATCAAACAGTGTATTTTGAAAATGTAAACTTTTTCTCAAAGATGATGTATTTTAAACTTCCAGATTTCAGGAGCCGTTACAATTTACGTGATAATACTTATCCAGTTTCACTTGCACCACAAAAAAGCAAATTCGACGAGAAGTAGAGTCACTAGACTACTAGGACTGTACAGCCCTAGAAATAAGGTTACCTCTCTTGGGTTATATTCCAACGGAAGAACACGCCTCAATTGGGGCGAATTTATAGCAACTAAGTACAATTACAAAGCTTTTGCAGTTTACCATGATATTTACCCTAAGAAAAGATTTGAACATAATCAAACACGTTGGAGTAGGGAAAAGACCAATCGCTCCAAGAGTTAAACACTCAACAGTTTTCTGAAATAATGGATGTCGAGAATGAAGGGATGTTATTTCTACAGGAATAATAATAATAATAATAATAATAATAATAATGCGTTAAATGTACGACGTATTATGTGACATCGCCCAATTGACGAACACAATTTTCTCTTTGGAAATATTGATTTTCATTTTAAGTAGTTCTTTTTAGCCAGAGAAGAGAATTTCTAGGATTGCAAGTTTTTAGGACAACTCATAGCAACTATTACGGGTTTTCATTGTGGCAAACTTTCAATAAATACTTCTAATGGTAATTTTATTATCTGACAACGCAATAAATATGTATCCACAAGAATATTATATACCGTATGTGGCTAATCTTCAATATGCTGCTTTTAAATTATGTCATGGTCACATAAAATACATTGGTCATGTCTTTCTAAAGTCATCTATAGTATACGAATGCTTTGTCTAGTATTAATATGAATATATAAGACAGACTGATCTTACAAGGTAGAAGTTGGGAAGACTTTAATTAGAGGAAACCTCCCAATATTCTTCAGGAAATCATCCACGTTATTGCTGACATTATTATGGAAGAACATTTTTGCAGTATCATATATGTGATGTAGAACGGAGAACAAAAACTTGCCTTAGGAATACATTGAATAATACACTCAATTAATATTAATTATTTACAAGATCAAAACTTGGACATTGTTGATAGCTATCCACCAAAGCCCGTTTTCATCCATATTAAATGTACGTGGCCTTTTAATAAAAAATCTTATGATTAATTTAATAAAATAGTATTAACTTGGTAGAATCTCATTTTATTTACTCTTACGACAGAAATGTTCTTTTTTTTTACAAACAAAGCATAGACTTACATGCACTTATTAATTGAAGATTAGGTTTAAATATATTAGTTAATATTACAATCAACCTCTCATAAACAGGACTAAAATTAGTCTAGTAATAAAAGTAAAAAAAATATTTAAATAAACAAACAATGTATGTATACATTTAAGAAGCTTAAGTGGTCGGAGGAACCTTTTCCTTTAGATGAAGTTTCATAATTGCTTTCTTAATTGATTTTCTTAACCCACTCAATTATATTAACTATTGAAGAAAATCATATTAGCTAAAAACAGCACTTTGCAGATTAAAATTATCAATTTGTGAAATGCAAACAATACAAGACGATAATAGGTTAAATTAAACAGGACTATTAATATATAAGTTGAAATTCACGTAGTCTTCTTGGTTGTTTAGTCAATCTTTATAATTCCTCATAGGCGGGAGGTCTATACTTAAATAATTTAAGTTAAAAGATTATTTTCTCATTAAAGGGATGGAAAATCAAGATATTTTCACAGCTGTAAAACCTCTAGTGTATTTATCAAGAGTATTTGGCATCACTCCCTATGTGATAGTTAAAATTAACTCAGAAAATATAAACAAAGTTTCAAAGCTACCTAATATATGTAGCTTTGTTGCCATGATCTGTCTACTTGGATATGAACTAAATTATTTAGTACATTATTTTAATTTTAAAGATAAAACATTTGATAACAACGTTTCAATGACCTGCCACATTTCTTACTTTGTGACAATGGTTTTAATCTACTTAACACATTTTACATTTGGACACAAAATGAATGTTTTAGTTAACAAAATATATGCCTATGACACCGAAACTGACCAACAATCTGGATTCTACTCTAAAGCGTTTTGGTTTGTAGCTATTGGCTCATACACTATAGTCCTCGCACCAGATCTATTCTATTTTTTTATATCAGCTTTGAGTAATAGTTTCATAGAAAGACTTTTTCATTGGGGGGACTTATTAGTGAGCAATCTAATTTCATTAGTAACGTTTCAATTCTTCTGTTTAGTACTACTTATTTATGTGAAATGTGCAAACCTAAATTCAAAACTTTACAACACTTCCAAAAAATTGTTTTCAAAAAGAACTATGGATAAAAACCAAAAAGTTATAACAGAGAGAAATACAAAACCTTCCAGAGTTCAACCACTACCTGAAATAATCCATGTCAAGAATGAAGTCATCTTTTCTAGCCAAGATGTAATCAGACTACGTAAAATGTACGACAAATTATGTGATATAGCACAGTTGACTAATCAAATATTTTCTTTAGAAATATTTATATTCATCACCTGTCATTTTATTGGTTTGACATACGTTACATTTGGAATAGCTATTTCTTGGATAGATAATGTGTCACTAATTCATCAAGAAAATATTTTCTGGGGCTGTAATATGGCAGTACTTCTTATAGCAACTGTTAACGTTTGCAATGCGGCAAGTACTCAAGTAAGTAATTTTAATAGTTTTATTATTACTATGTTGACTTCGATGGTCTTGAGGTTAAGTTCTCACTTCAGGACCTGACGTTTGTGAGTTCAAGCCCAATCAGCGTCAATGGATTTTTCCTTAGCGATGAAAATCCTTAGAACGGCTACCTTTGGAAAGGAAGTAAAGCTGGCGTCGGCAGTATGTCGATTGGTGGACGCGGCAGTTGGCCTAAAGTCATTTGAGCTAAAATGTAAATTGAGAACCTTCAGGTATCTTCGGAAAGTATAAAGTACTGTTAGTTTTTTCATCTGGATATAGATTGCACAACTGATCAGAGATAGCTACAATATTTCTAAAAACATTGACATATCTCCCTCCTACATAGAGATTTATCCCAACACACCTATAATATTAATTCTACAAACACAAATAATAGATCAGTAGCTCACAAAACACTAAACCACCTTTTTACTTTCTCTCTATCTTACAGGTAGAGAAAGTATGGTGATCGTCAAAAAAATCGAACTCGAGATTTTGATGAATTTTGACGTTTCATGACTTCCTGAATCCGAAAAAGTTGTTTTTGAATTTCCGTCTGTCTGTCTGTCTGTCTGTCTGTACCTCCAACTAGAGCCTAAACTATTTTACCGATTGAGCTGAAACTTGATATCTAGGGTTTTAATAGGGTTGCCCCGAGGGGTTTTTGGAATTGGATATCTACCCCTAAAATTAAGGGTAGTTTACTGAAGGGAAAAAAGAGAAAAAGTCGATTTTCTCAAAATCGGCTCTAACGATTTTGATTAAATTTCATTTATGAACATTAATAAATATTCCAAACAAAATGGCTACTCTCAATATTTCGGCAAAATGGCTTTAAGGGCTCCGGTCTGATGCGTAAATTAACATTTTTTATAATAGCTCCGAAACTATTTGAGATATGAAATTACTTAGCATTACAAATATGTATATATATTTATAATACAAATATTTTATTCGAAACATATTTTTATAAAATCAATAATTTTCAATCTATACGCAATTATATATATATTTTTAGCTTTTTGGACATTAAAGCTTAAGTATTGCGATCGTAAAAAAAACTAACCTGAAATGTTGATGGATGTCGACGTCTCATGACCCCCCGAACCCTAAAAAATAGTCTTTGCAATGCCGTCTGTCTGTGTGTCTATTAAAACTTAAAATTAAGGGTAGTTTACTGAAGGGCAAAAAGAGAAAAAGTCGATTTTCTCAAAATCGGCTCTAACGATTTTGATTAAATTTCATTTATGAACATTAATAAATATTCCAAACAAAATGGCTACTCTCAATATTTCGGCAAAATGGCTTTAAGGGCTCCGGTCTGATGCGTAAATTAACATTTTTTATAATAGCTCCGAAACTATTTGAGATATGAAATTACTTAGCATTACAAATATGTATATATATTTATAATACAGATATTTTATCCGAAACATATTTTTATAAAATCAATAACTTTCAATCTATACGCAATTATATGAATTTTTTTAACTTTTTGGACATTAAAGTTTAAGTATTGCGACCGTAAAAAAAAACTAACCTGAAATGTTGATGGATGTCGACGTCTCATGACCCCCCGAACCCTAAAAAATAGTCTTTGCAATGCCGTCTGTCTGTGTGTCTATAAAAACTTAAAATTAAGGGTAGTTTACTGAAGGGCGAAAAGAGAAAAATTTGGTTTTCTCAAAATCTGCTCAAACGATTTTGATTAAAATTCGTATCTAGGCGTTGATTAAGATTATAAATAAACTGGCTATTTTCATTTTCCTATGAAAATGATTTTTAGGGTACTTTACAGAAGCGTTAATTTCCGTATCTCCACAACTATTTGAGAAACTAAACAACTTATCATTGCAAAATTGTAGGACTATTAGAAATAAAAAACTTTTATTTGACATATATTTTTATAAAAGCAACAGTTTCTGAGATATTTGCTAATATATTAATAAAATTTTGTGAGCTTTAGTTGTAAACATATACTACTTAAGTCTTAACGCAATAATTCTCCAATGCCATAGAGTAATTAAATATAAGTATCTAAAAAAAGTATGTTATTTTTCCTTAAAGCTCTTAGGAGAAATGTTTGCACAGCAATGATCTATCTCCATTTTAGACTCAATAGTCAATATTTACATTTTTTAATGGTCAAAATGTATAAATGAAAAATTAAATATCAATGCGATGACTTAAAGATGTGCAACACCTTATAAAATGTTAAAATTTTAACCAGAAATCGAAAATTTAATACGAAGTGTTGACCATTGTGGAAGACATTAAACTGTTTGAAATGCTCTTAGGTAGACAAAGATGCGCCTCTTTTCTCATTGATTCTATATCATTGTATATTATTTTATGCGTGTTCTTATGTGGAGTGGTGATGATACAATGTACATTATTCCATTCAGAAATCTTGTGAGTTTATAGAAAGAGAGAAAGTCTGTGCGGTGCGCCGTACCATTTATTTGTTGTATATAATGACCATATAAACTTTAATAATGAGTTTGACTAGATCCTTAACTATTATTATTATTATTATTATTATTATTAATATTATTATAAGTGAAAGAGAAAGTGAGAGAGTGTATGTGTGAGAGCGATAGTATGTGAGGGAGAGTGCCTGATAAAGTGTGTTAGGGAATGTGTGTAAGAAAGAGAGAGTGTGTGAGAATGTGAGTGAAATTTTGGGAAAGAAACTATGAGAGGTATTTTGTGAAAGAGAGAGAAAATATGAGAGCGTGTAAGAGAGACTTTAAGAGAAAAGTTAGAGAGAGTGAAAGCTTAAGTGAAATAGAGTTAGAGAGAAAGATTGAGACCGAGAGTTTAATAGAAAGAGTGATTGAGAGAGGGACAGTTTGAGATATAGAGAGATAGTTTGATTGATACAAAGCTCGAGAGAAATTGAAAGATAAGTGTTTGAGGGAAAGAATGATTTTGAGAAAGAGATAGATTTAAAGAAAGAATTTGAGACTGATAGAAAGAGTTTGAGATTAAGAGGGTGTTTGAGAGAGAGAGAGGGTGTTTGAGACAGAGGGGGGAAATGTGAGAGCGTGTGAGGGAATGTTTGAGAGAGAGTAGTTTTAGAGATAGAAAGAGTTTGAGAGAAAGCGAATGAGTTTAAAGAGAGTTTAAGAGTGAGTGTGATAAATATAATAGGTGAAATAGTAATAGTAATAGTTTGTGTGAGTGGATAGATTGTGTGAGAGAGGGAAACATTCTAAGACATAATGAAAAAAGATTTGTGAGAGAGTGTTTAAGAGAGTGCATGATAGAGAGTGTTTATGAGAGAGAAAGGGGCAGAGAAACGGAGAATGTGTACGAATGTGAAAAGTTAGATGGAACACACAAAACATTACTTTTAAATATCATCCCCTCAAATTTAAATAGCAAAATAGAAATATAATTGAACTTACTGTACTTATAAGAATGTGAAAATATTGATGTGTTACACAAAACACCACTTTAAGATATCATCCTCTCAAACATGGAAATTTAATTGAACTTAATATATTTCTAAAAATGTGAAAAGATAGATGGAGTATATGAAACATTATTTTAAAATAGCATTCTTTCAAAATAACGTAGTAGCATGGAAACATAACTGAACTTGCTGTATTTGTATTGTGTTACTATTCGATAAAATGAATATCAAAACCCATTATTTGAAAATAATGAACGCCAAAACTCATATTTAGATAATTAAAATGGCCATTTTTAAACATATTTCAAGATCATTTTATCGTTTTAATCTTATAATACATACTAAAACATATTTAAACATCATTGTATTGTTTATATACTTTTATAGCTCATGCTCGAAACAAAACTTATACAATATTTTTCATGAAACTTACAACTTAACCTTTTTAGTTGTGAACTATGATCGATATTATTGATTTAAATGCAAATTAACGATAGCAACATTCTAATAATATTCTGAACTATCAACACGGAGTGGCCACATTTATATGCTAATTACTCATAAAGGGTACGGGCACAAAGCTTTGTATTTTTGGTACAAAATGGCACGAAAACTAGTATAAAACTTTGGAATTGCAAAAATGTTCAACATACCGGTTAATGGACGTGCTGATATAACTTGGGTAGTAGTAAATTGAGAGAAAACAAATGTATTTTGAAACGGTAGTATATACTATTTAACTAAATATTACACACCTCATCATCTAGTAGCATCATTACAAATCATTACAAATGATTCCGAAGACAACATAAACACACTTTAAATAAACGGCTTAAAAATATAATTTTACAAAACGTAATTTAACCTAAAGTCAATTGGCATAAAAGTCTTTGGCCTACACTTTAGGCCAAATGACGGGTTAACTATAAATAACATCAGAACAACCTTCGGTGAGTAGATTTCAGAGGGAGAATATTAATATAGAATCGTCTAATATAAATTCAAATGAACGTTTTAAATACACTTAGAGCACACTATCCTAAAATGACGTCATGATCATGTCGTGTTTGTGCTCAGATGCAAATACTCCAATGACGTCAAAGCCACATATTCATGTTGGTCGTTCCTAGGCAGGGGCAATTGTTATGGTATATACCTAGATTTTCTTACGATTGGACATTTGGAGTACTTTTTATGAAAGGCAAACTCTATTCTTGTGCTCAAAATTAATAACATTTTACCATATTATTAATGTTATTATATATATATTTATATCCATCAATTGACAGATGCAGACCACATGACTTAGATTATGAATAAAGCATCAAGATCGTCTAGTGTTGTTTGTTTATAACTTGGAGGTCTAAGTTAAAATCTTGGTCGGGTGTATTGAGGGTGGCCTACCTTAATTGTTTTCCCACTATCCCTAAAAACAAATGAGGAGGTATTTACTCTCAAATTCAGCCTTAATCATCCTTATTCTCTTAGCGTAATTAAAGTATTTTTAT